>PVJS01046189.1:0-15919 GCA_004027185.1 Glis glis | reverse complement strand
AAACTGTAAGCTGGATGTGGTGATGCACGCCTGTCATCCCAGTACTTGGGAGGCTGAGACAGTTTCAAGACCAGCCTCAGCAACATTAGAAAGACTATCAGCAACCTAGAGAGACCTTGTTTCAAAATAAGAAATAAAATAGGGCTGGGGGTGTAGCTCAGAGGTAGAATGCTCCTGGGTTTACTCTCTAGTTCCACAAAAATGGAAGGAAGAAGAAAGGGAGGGAGGGAGGAAGGGAGGGAGGGAGGAAGGAAGGAAGGAAGGAAGGAAGGAAGGAAGGAAGGAAAAGTGCAACCTGTAGTGTTCAAGACTTTTGTCTTCCTTCTCTCCTTGGAACCATCATTGATTAACTATGAATCTGAATGATTAAAAATTCATTCTAATTTCAGGGTAAGCCTGTTCAAGCAGGTATGTTTTGGCACAGATTCATCTTTCATTTCTTCATGAGGGAAGTAAAACATCATCTTCTATTCTGTATCCCACTGTGTAGAAAAGGTTTCAGAGGAAACGACAGGAATAGAATACAGCTAAAAAGAAATGGAACTGGAAGTCACACAACCCAGATTTCAGAGCGGGTTCCTCCACTAACCAGCCATGTCATCCTGGGTTAATAAGTTCTTTTTCTCCTTATGCATCAGTTTCTTCGCCCATAAAGCTTATCCAAGGAGTTGCACATCTACCTTCTTCCAAGGAATGTTATGGAAAGCAAATCTAACAAGCTTGGAAATTTTTTTGGAATGAAAAAAAAATCCTAAGAGTAAAAGAATCAATAGTTGTATACATAGTAGAGTGAAAATCTTTCCTTCCTATTTCTAGATTGTTAGTGACCAACCATCTCAGGGTGCACATTGACCCCAAACAACTACCATTTTCATCCTTGACTAATCCTTGAAGCAAAGATGGTCTCAGCTTTTCATGACTCCCAGGAATAGTTCACATTTCTAATGCTGACATCCCAGCAAGTTCTAATTTAGTGTTGGGGTGTCAGGAGTTGGAAACATTAGAATTAAGATGGGGAGGTGTAGCCAGGTGTAGTGGTGCAGGCCTATAATCCCAAGGCTTGTGAGGCAGAGAGAGGAGGATCCCAGATTGGAGGCCAGCCTCAGCAACTTAGCAAGACCCTGTTGCAAAATAAAAAATTAAAAGAACTGGGGGTATAGCTTGGAGACAAAATGCCCCTGGGTTCCATCCCCAGCACCACAAAAATAAAATAAAATAATAATTAAAATAAATAAAAGGATGGGATGGGTTTTCATCAGCAAGGAGGCAACCCATAAGCTATGATAGATCACTTTCATCAAAACTAAGACACCTTCACTTGTCACACATTAACATTTTATATACCACTAAGAAAGAGAAAGGAAATATTGTCATTTATTAGTTTTTTTATTGTTGTTTTTGCGGTACTGGGGATTGAACCCAGGGGTATTCTCCCTCCTAGCTACACCCCCAGCCCTATTTTTTATTCTTTGTTTTGAAACAGAGTCTCACTAAGTTGTGGAAGGCCTCACTAAGTAGCTGAGGCTGGCCGCAAACCTGAGATCCTCCTGTCTCAGCCTCCCAAGTACTGGGATTACAAGTGTGCACCACCACGCCCAGCTGAAATATTGTCATTTATAATTTAAGATTACATCAATTGGAAGAAAGGAAGGATTAAATGCAGAAAAATATACATTTTGTAACCAGTAAAGAATCAAAAATGTTGGTTATGGTTTTCAAAAACAAAAGAATAGTGGTAATATTTAATTAATAAACTAAGGTGATAATCCAGTACCTACCTGGCTATATATCTGTCATGGCTTG
Source organism: Glis glis (assembly GCA_004027185.1). Lineage (NCBI taxonomy): Eukaryota > Metazoa > Chordata > Mammalia > Rodentia > Gliridae > Glis > Glis glis. The sequence continues at coordinate 14,116 of PVJS01046189.1, read as the reverse complement.
TGTAATGGTTCGGATTTAGAATATTCCACTAGCCCTCAGGGAAACAAGGCAGCCATGTTGGAGGCGGGGCTTGGTTGTTAAGGAATGGTCTCTGGGGGTGTGGCAGCCATGATGGAGGCGGGGCTTGGTTGCTAAGGAGCGGTTGCTGGGGGTGTGGCCTTGGGGATTACATAAGGTCTCTCCTCCCTTTGCGCCCTCTCTCTTACTTCCGGCCTCCATGATGTGAGAGCAGAGCCCTTGTTCTCTCCCTCTCTCTGCTTCCTGCTGCCATGTCCTGAGCTCTGCAGACCCGGCCTCACATGGACTGAAACTCTGAAATCTCCAAAAACTGTGAGCAAATCAATCTTTCTTCCTCTCAGTTGTGTGGTCAGTTGCTTTGGACGACAGCAGTGATAATGTTGACTGAGACAGTAATACATAAGAAATGATCCCACACAACCCAGAAAAGGACTCTTGGAAGACCTCGGTTTGATTCCTGTTCTAACAAAAACACTTAACATCTTCATCTTAAAACTAATGTTATTAACTCTGACATCAGCCTGAAAATAACAAAGGTAGAATTGTACAGATAATCAAATGAGAAGGGAGAGAGATCAATATTCAAGATATTTTTCCATCCGGGAAGAAATAAACCCCAACAAGGCAGAGATTTTTCTTCCGATTTTTTTTCCTGCGGTATCTCCAGCAAACTGCTAAATACAGTGTACGTATACAAAAAGTGCATGTCAGATGAATGGGCTTCGCGAAGGTCATTTAATTTCATTGAGGTAATATAACTACACAATGTAAAACTAAGTCTAGGGTTAATCTGTTATGCATTAATAGATAACTAATAAAAATACATCAAATTTATCACAGAGTTTCTGGCAAACTTTGGATTTTGATAAAACAGATGGATATTCTGTTGGTTGCTTGAGGGAGGGCAGAAAGAGTGATTTATGCCATTCTGTCTCATTCGCAGCATCTCCAAAAGAGCTGGCTACAGAAAGACACGGGAAGGTTATTCTCGTACCTGATGTAACACTAAACCACGAGCTCAGCCACAGCTGTCAGGTACAGAGCCACTGGCTAAGAAACCTTGAGAATCAGCAAGGAGCCCTAGGCATTGTGCAAGACATTTTAATGTTCACAGCTCCAAAACGTTTCCAAAGATGTCCTTGACAGGAATCCTCAGGCCGCCGGAGGACGCAACAGGCTTCACTGGGGAAAGCTTTGCAAATTCTAAAGGTCTGCAAGTCATCAATATTGCATCCAGACACAAGAAGCCCAGAAGCAATGAGGAGAGCAGAAGAAAGCTGGTATCAGCCGGGCGTGGTGGCGCACGCCTGTCATCCCAGTACTTGGGAAGCTGAGACAGGAGGATCGCAGGTTCACGGCCAGCCTGAGCAACTTAGTGAGGCCCTCCGCAACTTAGTGAGGCCCTCTGCAACTTAGTGAGACCCTGTTTCAAAATAAAAAAGATAAAATAGGGCTGGGCACATAGCTCAGAGGTAGAATGCCTCTAGGTTCAATCCAAATAAAATAAAATGAAATAAGATAAGATAAAATAAAATAATAAAATAAAATAAAATAAAATATAATAAATAAAACTGAGGTCAGAAAGATTACACAGTGACCCCCTTAGTAACTGCAAAGCACTCCCATTCCACTTTTCTAAAGGGACACTAAAGTGCCTGTGTGATTGACACCGCCAAGACCCCCACATCTGCACCTGGACCATCCAAGCCAGGGGCCAGGGGCCAGGGAGTTAGAGGCAGCCCTTCCACCTGGAACACCGGCCCTTGGGCCAGGGCACGCATCTCACTGGACAAGGCTCAACTTGCCAGTCCTCCCTGGAGTCCACACACAACTCTCAGGGAGTAACGATCCGCCTTGCTCACTCCATGGTTATGGGGAAGGTTGGAGATCCCGAAGCTGTGCTCTGCACAGCGCGTGTCCAGGAAGTAATGATGACCCTGGACCCGTACGCATCTTCTCAGGAGTCTGTGGACCTTCCGAGATGCGTACCTGGCAACGGAATCCCACCAACAGGTTCTAAGTGGATGGAGGCCGGATCACTAGGTCTGCCATTGGATCCATCCTTTGGAAGAATTCCCTTCCGGCCCCCAGAGCCCTTCAAAGATGCCCTAGAACATCATTCCATTTTGAAGCCACAGGGTACCACTTCTCGGTCAACTGAGCATCCTTGGCCACCATAGCGAACTCGTGAGTGTGTGTGTGTGTGTGTGTGTGTGTAATACTGAGGATTGAACCCAGGACCATTCTACCTCCAAAACATACCCCCAGCCCTATTTTATTTTGAAACAGGGTTTCACTAAGTTGCTGAGGTTTTCACTAAGTTGCTGAGGCTGGCCTTGAACCTACAATCCTCCTGTCTCCGCCTCCCAGGGACTGAGATGACAGGTGTGTACCACCACACCCAGCCCACAGCGAGCTCTTTCAACTGTTTTCTCTATTGGCCCTTAAGGGATTTCCAATTCTCTTTGCCTCTTGAGGTGACTGTCTTAGAACCCAGGCAGCCTCCCCGACTCCCCAACTTCCTGTCTATATGTTAAAAGAAGGAAGGCTGGCAGAAAGCCTGTGGCCCTGGGCTCTAGGGACAGCTCAGCAAGGTGGCTCCTCCCCACTTCGGCACTACTCATGATTTTAGACAGGGGTCCTCCAGGATGATGCGCTCGCTTCCTTATCCCACTGACAGCGCAGGTGAAGGAAGAGACTTTCATAGAGTGGGCATGCATTCTACCCAGCCAAGGGTGCGCTTGCAGAGAGGAAGCAAGGAGGGAAACAGGTTGAGAAACTCTGCTATTATTTTTTTATTTTTTATTTTAATTTTTGGGCACTGGGGATTGAACCCAGAGGCATTCTAGCTCTCAGCTGCACCCCAGATCTGTTTTATTTTTTTATTTTGAAACAGGGTCTCACTAAGTTGCTGAGGGTCTCGCTATGTAGCTGAGGCCGTTGAAAAACCCTACTACTAACAACAACATGGGTGGCTTCATCCAAATGGCATGCACAGTTCGATACCATGCAGAAAAATACCTGTGGAGGACCCAGCATGCAAAGATGCAAAGATGGGGAGAGTTTGTATGTTTCGAGACGAGAGCACCCCGTCTCCCCTGTGTCAGGACTAGCACCCATCTGCTGTCCTCTTACCTCACAGAAGCTTTGGCACTGGTGTTTCCTCAGGTCCCCCGGCTCCTTGCAGGGCTCCAGGCACTGGAGGAGAGAAGCAACATCGATCAGAATACACGGACAAGAAAAGAGCCGAAGTCAACGGGGACAATCACTCACCTGCGGCCACTGCTCTGTGTGTGTGTGTATGTGTGTGTGTGTGTGTGTGTGTGTGTGTGTGGTGCTGGGTATTGAAACCAGGGGCGTTGTACCTCTGAATCACACCCCCAGCCATTTTTATTTTGTATTTTGGAATAGTCTCACTAAGTTGCCGAGGCTGACCTCCAACCTGCGATCCTCCTGTCTCAGCCTCCCAAGTACTAGGATTACAGGCCTGCACCACCGCACCTAGCTTACTACATGCTTTTTAGTAAATCAGAGATACTAGCCAAGTTCAATGATTCAATAACAATTGTAATAATAAGTAATAACTTCAAATTTGTATACATATATAATTTATAGAATTTATTACTGTACATAGTATACAGTGTATATATAATTCATGTATATATATATTCATGTGCCTGTATGTGTGTATGATAATAGCCAGGTCTTAGGATTGAAACTAAAATGTTATATGGAAGGAGGTTTGATTCTAAAAATATATCGATGCAAGTTTTAATTAGTAGAAATTAATAGTGATTTTCTAGCCACATGTCAGTTATCTAAGTAGAGGCATACCATTCTCATAAGCGTAAGATTGTTTTATCTAGATGATTTTAATTTTCATTCTTGATACATTTTCCAGTTAGGATCAACATTCCCAGCTAAATTTCAGATATGTACAATGGAAAACTCAGGCCACACGGTAGCCTGGTATGATTTTTTTTCATTCTTTTTTTTGCGATACCGGGGATTGAACGCAGGGGCGTTCTACCTCCGCGCTACACCCCTGACCCTATTTTTTATACTTTATTTTGAAACCAGGTCTCACGAAGTTGCGGAGGGCCTCACTAAGTAGAGAGAGAGAAACAGAGAGACAGACAGAGAGAGACAGAGAGAGAGAGAGACAGAGAGAGAGAGAGAGACAGAGAGAGAGACAGAGAGAGACAGAGAGAGAGAGAGACAGAGAGCTGAGGTTGGCCACGAACCTGGATCCTCCGGTCTCCGCCTCCCAAAGTACTGGGATTACAAGCGTGCGCCACCACGCCCGGCTGATTTTTTTCATTCTTTATTCCAGCAGCCTCCTCCCTGTATTAAAACACTCAGTGATGGGGCTTAATTTTCAAATACCCATTGTCAATTTCCAATCCAAAGTATTTATGTATTTATTTATTATTTTTGTGGTACTGGGGATGGAAGCCAGGGGCATTCTACCTCCGAGCTACACCCTTAGCCCTCTTTTATTCTTTATTTTGAAACAGGGTCTCACTAAATCGCAGAGGGCCTCACTAAGTAGCCGAGGCTAGCCACAAACCCAGATCCTCCAGTCTCAGCCTCCCAAGTACTAGGATTACAAGGGTGCTCCACCACACCCAGTTCAATCCAAAGTATTTATGCTAAGTGAGATCAGCCAGTGGCAGAAAGTGAAGGGTCACGTGTTTTCTCTCCTATGTGGAAGCTAGGGAGAAAAAAAGGAAACAAAAAGGACTTCCGATAAATGAGGAGAGAGACCAGCAGGATAGGGGAATGGGATGGGGGAAGAAGGTGGGGAGGGAAAAGGAAGGACTGAGGGAGAAACAGGCCAAATCCTGCTGGGTCGATCTGTGAAGGCATCGCTACCAACCTCACCAGCACGTATGGAGAGGGAGGAAGGTAGAGCGGGTGGATGTGGAGGGAGACACACCAAGTGCGTTGAGCATGTACGTTCGTATCACTCTGAACCTCTCTACGATGTATAATTACAATGCACTAATAAAAGTTTGAAACTATTTTTAAAATGTATAATGAAAACAAACTATTATCCTGATATCAACCACCAATCCTCCCTAAGCAGTGTTACTCCAAGTGTGATCCATGGTCGATGCGATAACCACAGCTTTGGACGTTGCTAGAAATGAAAGCCAACCAGGTGGGCCTCCCCTGAGGCCCATGGAGGCCAAGTCTGCGGGAGCAGGCCCTGGACCTTGCTCAACAAGTTCTAGTGGAAATCCCAACACTTGGTAAGCTTTCAAAGAACCACTATCGACCCGGAGGCCAAGACGCTGTAATGTCTCTTTCTTGCTTCATAGAAGTTCTACTAAGAACCAATCTTGCTTGTGAGACTATTTTAGATTTCACAGTCAGACTTGCCACATGCAAACAATTCATTTTTATTCTCATTTTTAAACTTTTATTTATTTTTTGGCATAGGGGATTGAACCCAGGGGCATTCTACCTCAGACATATACCCCTAGCCCTATTTTTATTATTTTTTTTGAAACAGGATCTTGCTGATTGCTGAGGCTGGTCTTGAACCTATGATCCTCCTGTCTCAGCCTCTCAAGGACTGGGATGACAGGTGTGCACCACCATGCCTGGCTGTTGCTTCTTTTTTAATTGTTCACAAGGCTTATGCACCTAAGTGTGCAGGTGAGGGAGCAGACTCCGAGGTGCAGTCCGTGTACACCGTGGAGGTGCTGTGGGAGCAGACTGGAGGAATGGGAAGCCTTGCTCTGCACCCTAGTTCTACCATCCATTGCATTGATAACCATGAAGAAAACCCAAATGAATCACTCAGTCTCCATTTGTCAATTCAACTACACAAATACAATTGTCCAGGCTAGGTGTGGTGGTACACACCTGTCATCCCAGTACTTGGGAGGCTGAGACAGGAGGATTGCTGTAGGTTCGAGGCCAGCCTCAGCAACGTAGCAAAGAGACCCTCAACAACTTAGTGAGACCCTGTGTCAAAATAAAAAATAATAAAAAGGGCCGGGGGTGTAACTCAGAGGTAGAAATGCCCTTGGGTTCAACCTCTTGTACCAAAAATAAATAAATAAATATATAAATAATAAATAAATAAATAATAAATAAGTCAAACTCAAAAAACAAACAAAAAATAACAAAAAAGAGTATAATTGTCCCTACTAACTTGTGAAAATAATACCAAATGTGAAAGAGTGCCAAAACTCCCGCAGATAATGGCGCACTTTGAGAAGTCTTTGTTCAATAGAGGCTGATCACAAAGAATCAATGGAAGTATGAGGAAACATGGAAGATTGGAGAGGTTTGTGTTATGGTTATAGAATATCCCCTGAAGATCTCAGGTATTAATGTTCAGAGTTGATGTGATTGAGTCATGAGGGCTGTAATCTCAGCAGGGTATAAAATCCTTTGTAGTGGATTTACTGGGTGGTCACCTAGGCAGGTAAAGTGTGGCTGGAGAAGGTGGGTCCCTGGGGCTGTGGCCTTGGGGACTGTTCTTGTGTCTTTGAATCTTGTGTGAGATCTCTCTCTCTCTCCCTCTCACTTCCGGTCTCCATGATGTGAGAGCAGAGTCCACGTGCTCTCCTGTCTCTCTGCTTCCTGCCACCATGTCCTGAGCTCTGCAGACCCAGCCTCACATGGTCTGGACCCTGAAATGTCCAAAAATGGTGAGCAAATCAATCTTTCCTCCTCTAAGTTGTCTTGGTCAGGTTTTTTTTGGATGACAGCAGTGAGAATGTTGACTGAGATAGGTTCAAACACAATGAATGAGCCTGGGTGAGCTGGGGGAATGGGAATTGGAGCCTGTACTTTGGCAGGCTGCAAAAGGAACGCCCTTCCCACCCTCACACTGCCCTATCTCTGTCCCTTGCTACAGGAGCTTAGTGTACGCAACAGAGATGTGTAACCAGGAAAGGACTGAGCAAACCTATGGAATCACTAAATCATTAAGATCCCAGAAAGGACTCAGTTCCAGAATTCCTGAGCAGTGACAGATTCCAGGGTGTTTACAACCAATCAGATGGAGCATTTCATATCACAGAGAAAGACGTCTCATTCAGTTGAGCCAAACTAAGGAGACTTGATACCACCTTGACGAGCTACCGCCCGGTGAATTCAGCACCAAATTCCACACATGGAGTCAATCACTTTCTTGAAAGTTACATTGAACCAAATACTTTCACAAAAATACAGCAAAGGGAATTTCATTACCAAAAAAGCGATCACAAGAAATGGCGAAGTAAAATTAAAAAATAAAATTAACACAAAATAATTTAAATGTTCAGACATGTCCAACAGTCAAGGGAGTAGAACTCATACTTATGCTCAATAAATAGAATACAAAGCTGGGCATGGTGGTGCATGTCTGCCATCCCAGTTCTTGAGAGGCTGAGACAGGAGGATTGCAGGTTGGAGGCCAGCCTCAGCAATTTATTAGTGAGACCCCCAGCAATTTAGTGAGACCCTGTTTCACAATATAAAAATAAAATAGGGCTGTGAGGGGGTAGCTCAGAGGTAGAATGCCCCTGGGTTCCATCCCCAGTACCAAAAACCAAGAATAATAATGAAAATAATAAATAGAATGCAAGCAAATATAAAGTGACCAGAATTCCACCCAGGCCAACCTGTATAAATCAGCATCTACTAGATCAATAAGTATGGATTAATAGCTGCTCCAGGCAAAATTTCCATCTCCTCAGTAAGGTAGGGGGAAATGTGGCAAAAGCATCCTACCCTGAAGTAAAATATAGTGTCATCAGAGAGAAAAAAAAAATGTGGCTAAGTCAGTCTGCTCCAAGGAAGCATAAAATAACTGAGAAGTAAAATCTGTCATAAGAAACTAATAAAGTGATAGGTTGCTGCTGTTGTCATTGTTTTTATGATTATTATTGGTACTGGGAATTGAACCCAGGCACATTCTACCCTCTGAGCTATGCCCTCACACCTTTGGTTTGTTTGTTTTAAAACAGGGCTTTACTTGGGAGGCTGAGACTGGAGGATCCGGGTTCGCGGCCAGCCTCAGCTACTTTTTATTAGAGACAGTGAGACCCTGTTTCAAAATAAAGATTAAAAAATAGGGCTGGGGTTTAGCACGGAGGTAGAATGCCCCTGGATTCCATCCCCAGTTCCACAAAAACAAACAAACAAACAGAGTCTTGCTAAGTTTCTGAGGCTGGCCTCAAACCTGAGATCCTCCTGTCTCAGTCTCGCAACTACTGGAATTACAGGCAGCATGCTCTACGACGCCTGGCTGGGTCTGCTTTTGCAAAAGTATTTTCTGTTGAATAATTTTGAAAATCAAATAACTCTTCCTATCTGTTTGTCTGGATTATTGTCTGCATGTAAGACATAGACTTTGGGTTTGACAAAAGAACTCTAACCTTTCATTTCATATGTCTATACTTTTTTTTTTGCGGTACTGGAGATTGAACCCAGGGGCATTCTACCTCCAAGCTACGCCCCCAGCCCTAGTTTTTAATCTTTATTTTGAAACAGGGTCTCACTAAGTTGCAGAGGGCCTCACTAAGTAGCTGAGGCTGGCCGTGAACCTGCGATCCTCCTGCCTCAGCCTCCCAAGTACTGGGATTACAAGCGTGCGCCCCCACGCCCAGCTTTTCATATGTCTATATGCACAACATAGAATAATGCTATTGACACAAGTTTCCAAAGACCGCGACTGTTTTCTGAATTCACGGCAGCCACTTTCTCTGGGACTTGGCAGATCTGTTTTTAAGATGGGTCTTGCCTTTCCCTCCATATATTTCTTCTAATACGCGCACCCTCTTGCCTTAAGAAGTATTTGTGGATTTCTTCCAGCTCTAAATTGGTAGAGAAATTGTTACAATCCTGTGTGTGGAAAAGTGCACTGCATCTTGCCAAAATACTGAAATCTTTTGGCAGGGAGCCCGTAGAAGTGCAGATGAATGATCGCAGGGGCCTAAGCCACCAAGGATTAGCACGCCCGCCCAGCCGGGCCTCCTGACGCTTAAGACATCTTACAGCGCAAATCAGCCTTCTCCTCCACACTCCTAGCCTAATTCCCATCCCACCTCCAGGCTCCGGAGGAAACCTGGGCCTCACTGGACCACCACTATTTCAAATAACAAAGAGACTTCTGACATCAAGAGCGCTTTCAGTTTCAGGGTGTTTAGAAACTAAAGGAATAAAATGAGCTGGGAGTGGTGGCGCACGCCTGTCATCCTAGTCCTTGGGAGGCTGAGACAGGAGGATCTCAGGGTCAAAATCAGCCTCAGCGACTTAGTGAGGCCCTCAGCGACTTAGTCCCTCAGCAACTTAGAGAAACCCTCAGCAACTTAGCAAGACACCGTTTCAAAATAAAAAAGTAGCCGGGCGTGGTAGTGCACGCTTGTAATCCCCAGTACTCGGGAGGCTGAGACCAGAGGATCCGGGTTCGCGGCCAGCCTCAGCTACTTAGTGAGGCCCTCCGCAACTTAGTGAGACCCTGTTTCAAAATTAGGGCTGGGGGTGTAGCTCGGAGGTAGAAGCCCCTCGGTTCAATCCCTAGTACCACAAAATAAATAAATAAATAAATAAATTAAAATAAAAAGGGCTGGTGTTGTAGCTTGGAGGTAGAACATACCTGGGTTGAATTTTTAGAACAACAACAACGCCGGGCGTGGTGGCGCACGCTTGTAATCCCAGTACTTTGGGAGGTGGAGACCGGAGGATCCGGGTTCGTGGCCAGCCTCAGCTCTCTCTCTCTCTCTCTCTCTCTCTCCCTCTTTCTCCCTGTCTCTCTCTCTCTCCCTGTCTCCCTGTCTCTCTCTCTCTCTCTCTCTCTCTCTCTCTACTTAGTGAGTCCCTCTGCAACTTCGTGAGACCCGGTTTCAAAATAAAGTATAAAAAAATAGGGCCGGGGGCGTAGCGCGGAGGTAGAACGCCCCTGCGTTCAATCCCCGGTACCGCAAAAAAATAAATAAATAAATAAATAAATAAATAAATAAATAAATAAATAGAACAACAACAAAAAGTCCAATCAGGGAAAACTGAGGTTGGTGTCTGGGCAAGACAGAATTAAGGACAGCGATACCTTTTTTCTCCCTTAAGGAAGTTTCCATCCTAATGTGAACATTTCCCTAAAGGTCCTTTGAAAACTAACCCCCAAAGGGATGCCCATCCAATGACATGCAGAATGAGCCATTCTTTTTTTCTGGGCAAAAATTTACAAAGTGTATATTTAATCAACATGCTCCAAAAAAATCAATAATAGCTTGAAAGTGTTATCTGTGCATGTAATTTCAAACCCAGGGAATGTAATGCACCTGCATACCTATGAATGTGTGTGTGTGTGTGTGTGTGTGTGTGTGTGTGTGTGGTGCGCACGTGTCTTTGTTTTTTGTTGTTGTTGTTTGCTTGTTTGTTTGTTTGTGTTGCAATATTGGAGATTGAACCCAGAGGAGTTCTACCTATGAGCTACACCCAGCCCTACTTTATTTTTTACTTTGAAACAGGGTCTTGCTAGGTTGATGAGGGCCTCACTAAGTAGCTGAGGCTGGCCGTGAACCTGCGATCCTCCTGTTTCAGCCTCCCAAGTCCTGGGATGACAGGTGTGCGCCACTGTGCCCGACATCAATTTTTATTAAAGTTTGATAATAGGCATCTGTGTCCTTTAGGAGACTGTCAAATCAGCCACTTCGTTTTCTCCAATAAGAAGTCAAGAAACATGGCGTCCTCAGCCAGCTTTTACTAGACTGAACTAGGGAGAGCCTTGAATCTTCTGAATCTTCTTGAATCTTCTTGAATCTTCTGCACACAGAAACTCAGTCATTCATTAGGTCAAGATTTCGCATATAACACAGGTAGAATCACCAGTCTCAGCACCTCTGGGGTTTAAGCAGCCAGTGCGAGCTCCTGAATGGAAAGGGGATTTTAATCTGCACAGCACGCCTCTGACATCGCTGAGCCCCGACACTAAAGAACCCCCGGAGGGACATGCTACAGACTGAATGGAGATTAGGATTTCCCTTCCTCATGCTGCTTTTAAAAGCTGACGCAAATCTAGCTTTGAGTCTTGTCTGCACACATCTGATTGGTTTTTTGCTCACATTTCCCTGGTGTGGTACTATTCCTAAGAAGACATTGAATTGGTAGTTTGATGCAGAACCTTGTCCATCACAGTCCCAAGCTGGGTGGTCTGGCGTCTTTTTTTGGGGGCTAATGAATTTATTAAATGGGATGCACGTGACAGGAAACCTTCAGCTCAGCTCTGTGTGTTTCTGTTGAGTTGTGCAGATCTATGCTGGAGCCTGTTGTATTGATCACATCTGCTCACGGGATGCTAAGGTGTTTTCTATGGGTGGCATAAAAGAATGCCACTGGAGATAAATGGTGTCCTCGTTTTTGAGAAGTGAAATCTATGTGTCTGACAGGTGGGTGAGCAGCAGGGGTGCTGAGAGACCACCTAAAGGGAAGCAACGCTAATCCCCTGTAGCATGAGGCAGCCAGTCACCCTGACACCTCAATGTCTCCCTGTGCGTGTATGGGTGCCTGTGACATGGCAAGCTCCGGGAAGTCCTGGTGTGCTCTCGAAAAGACCAAGGGAGCCAAATCTCACGAGGACTTTCATGTTTCCTTGTCTCTCTTGCTGGATCAAATCACCCCAGCTTTGTCAACAGAAAAGCTCCCCCAAGACCTCAGATTCCCGACCAAACCCATTCCATTTGGCGTTAGGCGGTAGATCTGCTCCAAATTAACAAGGTTGGAACTTTCCAGAAGTTGAAAAGGAGACACCGTGGTGGAGAGAGTGCCTTTGCTACAGATGGAAAGCCCTGTTTATAAGAGAACCAATTTGGCCTGTAACCCTAATTCCCAATTTATACAGTCTTTCTTGGATATTTAATTGTCCTCTTCCTTTGTCCCTAGGAGTGTGATCTTTCAAAATAATTTATTGGTGCATTGTAATTATATATCATAGTGAGATTCAATGTGTACATGGAATCATCCATGAACTCATCCATGCACACAGCCCTTGGTGTGTTTGCCTCTGCATCCCACCCCATTCCTTCCTCCCTCTCTGTACATGTTAGTGAGATTGGTAGTGAGACCTTCATAGATAGGCATACAGCATTATTAGCAATACCTTCATATATGGACACAGTATGATTTGGACTGTTCCCTCCTCAAGCCTCCTTTTCCCCTCCCCACCTCCTTCCCCACCCCCTTCCTCTATTCGACTGGTCTCTCTCCTCATTTCTCTGAAGTCCCATTTGTTTCCTATTTTCTCTCTAGCATCCACCTAGGAGAGAAAACATAAATAGTCCTTGACTTTCTGAGACTGGCTGATCTCACCGAACAATATTCTCTAGTTCTACCCATTTTCCTGCAAGTGACATAATTTGTTCTTTCTAGCTGAGTAAAACTCCATTGTGTGTAGATACTATTTGCTTTATCCATTTATCTGTTGATGGACACCTAGGTTGGTTCCACCTTTTTTTTTTTGTGGTACCGGGGATTGAACCCAGGGGCGTTCTACCTCTGCGCTACACCCCTGGCCCTATTTTTTTTTTTATACTTTATTTTGAAACCGGGTCTCACGAAGTTGCGGAGGGCCTCACTAAGTAGAGAGAGAGAGAGAGAGTGAGAGAGAGAGACAGGGAGAAAGAGAGAGAGCGAGAGTTGAGGCTGGCTGCGAACCCAGATCCTCTGGTCTCCACCTCCCAAAGTACTGGGATTACACACATGCGCCACCACACCCGGCTGGTTCCATCTTTTGTCTACCATGAATTGTGCTGCTAGAAGCATGGGTCTGCACGCATCCCTAGAGCATTCTGATTTTAATTCTTTTGTAAAGACGCCGGGAAGTGGTACGGCCGGGCCATAGGGTGGTTCCATTCCTCGTTTTCTGAGGAATCTCCATACTGATGTCGGACAGTGGTGTTGAGGTTCTTTCAGCCAATGAGATTCCATGAGAATAATTGAACAGTTGAGGCCATTCGTGAACTCAACCAAAAGAGGCAGCAGGCACAAACTCGGGGGGTCTGCTTCAGAAGGGAGATGAAATTAGCCAAGGCTTCCAGGCAATTCTGTGCAGAGTCTAGAAGAGCTTTCTCTGTGCTGTGAGCGGTGTACGTCTCCATGTCTTCTTCTTGCTTCTCTTCATTAGCCCCTGACCTGAAACACACAATTACAAACCCAACCACAGATGTCCCCTCTCCTCGAGGTTCTGCGTTTCACCACAGGGAACCCAACACTCTTGGATGGACCTTATTCTCAACCTCTTGACGCCTTCCCCTACTCATTCATCCATTGCTCTGTTGCACCAAAAATAGCCAAAAAGAAAAAAAAAAGGATGTCACATTTCCTACAACAGGGCTCATATTTTCTAGTACGGTGTTATCAATATTGCAATAGCAGAGATGTCCTTTGTGTGCGTCATCCAATGGGAGCCATCGGCCACATGAGCCTACATTGGGTACTTGACACGTGGCTGGGGCAATTGAACAGTGACATATGTCATTGTACTCAATTTTTAAATTATTTAGATTTTGAGTCACATGTGGCTACTAGCTACCATTCTGGAGAAGACAGATTGAGAGCGGTGAACATCCAAAGGAGTGCATGTGGCATCCATCACGCCCTCCTTCTGGTGGGAGAGGAGGGAACGTGGCAGTTCCCAGGTGACCTTGCGCTGAGGTTCTGAATTCAACTGGGTTATGCCTATTAATGTGCTTGGGCCGCCTTTGAAGGCAGAAATAAAGCACAAAGTATTTTCTTGCCTGTCCGCTGTTCACTGTTTCTCCTGTTCAGAACCATCATGGAAGCACACAAGTTTTCCGTTGCTATCCTCAAGTGTTCATTCCAAAGTTTCCTGGGTGCCTGCAGAGACTTGGGGAGCAGAAGGTTCTTCACTCTGACCTGGTTTCTCCAGAGAGGCTGAGCTCTGTATTGTTCTAGAGTCATTTCTGGAGGCTTTGTCTAGAGCCCATTTATTCAACACCTCCAATCACTTGAGAAGCACCTAAGCCCCTGTGTTAAATCACTCCCAGTTTTCAGACCTAGAGCAGTCCTCTTCCTCCTCCTCCTCCTCCTCCTCTTTCTTCTTCTTCTTCTTCTTCTTCTTCTTCTTCTTCTTCTTCTT
>PVJS01046188.1:0-15924 GCA_004027185.1 Glis glis | reverse complement strand
AGCTACTTTAATAAGGCAACAAAAGGAAATAAAATGTATGTTTTTCATGAATTATCATGTACATAGAGAATCTGAAGGAATACACAAAAAAGTAAACAAAACTACTAAGTGAACTTATACAATCTGTAGGATACAGACCAATACATAAAAATCAATTGAGCTGGGCGTGGTGGTGCACGCTTGTAATCCCAGTACTTGGGAGGCGGAGACTGAAGGATCCGGGTTCACGGCCAGCCTCAGCTACTTAGTGAGGCCCTCCGCAACTTCGTGAGACCTGGTTTCAAATAAAGTATAAAAACTAGGGCTGGGGGTGTAGCTCAGAGGTAAAACACCCCTGGGTTCAATTCCCGGTACCGCAAAAAAAAAAAATCAATTGGCTCTTCAGCCAAGAACCAGGCCTGTCGTTCCTTCTTATGGGGAAGGAAACAGACCAAATGTTATGTACATATATGAAAGTATCACTGTGAATCTCACTACCATGTACAATTATAATGCATCAATAAAATTCTAAAAAATCAATTGAGTGGAAACTAATGTCAATAAAACAGAAGAATATGATGTTCCTGAGCTCGTCCTCCCACAGAAACATAAATTCAAACAATTATCCACATGCAAAAATACCTTTACAAGAGCCAAAGGAATTTGGTAAGAGACTACAGCATCTGAACATAGCACAGAAATAAGTAAAAATAGGCCAGGCATGGTGGCGCATGCTTGTAATTCCAGTACTTGGGAGGCGGAGACTGGAGGATCTGGGTTCGCGGCTAGCCTCAGCTACTTAGTGAGGCTCTCCGCAACTTTGTGAGACCCGGTTTCAAAATAAAGTATAAAAAATAGGGCCGGGGGTGTAGCTTGGAGGTAAAATGCCCCTGGGTTCAATCCACGGTACCGCAAAAAAAAAGTAAAAAATAATTGAAGTGAGCAGGGAGGACAGTTTTACACTATTCACATCATGTCCCTACCATCTCCAGTCAGCATAGGGTGGAGATACCCTCCATGAGAGGTTAAAGAGAAGGAAATGAGGACAGGACTTTGGACTTTGCCCCAGATCCCAACAACAGATCATCCCAGTAAAACCCAGTGCCAGGCAGAACCCTTCACCACAGACTCCAGGCATACCCATGGATAGAGCTTCCAGGCCTGCTCTAACAAAAGGCCAGATCCCTCAGCCCTGGGCTCGGGCCTGTGAGACAGTCTCAATCGACACACTGCCTGACAGGTGGGCCAAATCCAATGTCCCCAGGCTCTACATCTCCTTTAGCTCCTAGCAGGCCCTGGTAGCCTCAGGCTTGAGAACACTCCCAGCAAAGGCCAACTCTGGCAGCCCTAGTCATCAGGCCAGCCCCTGCAAATATAATCTCTAATTCTGACTATATCCCCACTAAACCCTTTCATCCCAGGCCTCTGGCCCACCCCAGAGCCAGGTCAGCATCTGTGAACTTAAACACCAGGCAGACACCAAAAGATAGAGGTTCTAGTACTGCCTTGTGCCAGGCCAGTCCCTGCATCCTGACCCTTGAGGCCACTCCCATGATCCGGAAGATCCAGGGTTGTAGATACATTGTATAACATGGTGACTTGTTAATAACAATGTATTGTCTTCTTTAAAATGGCTAAGTTCATTATCACAAAAATAAGTATATGAGTTAATACTTATGTTAATTAGCTTGATTTAGCCATTATACAATATATAAATATCTCAAAATAGCAGGTTATATATAAGAAACACATATAATTTTTTATTAATTAATAATATTTATTTGTAAGTCTAAATACCAGCTAATAAGCATCAAAATGAAGTTAAAACATTATAAGAGCATCAAGAAACCTGAAATATCTTGGGAAAAAGTAACAAAATATATGCAAAATCTGTAAGTGAAAATTACAAACATTGCTGAGCATAGCCAAAGAAAATCTAAAGAAATACAAATTTCTTGCAACTGAAAACTATTGAGTATCAAAATATCAATTTTTCTAAGTTGATTCATAGATTAAACCCAAAAAAGTGTCAGTAGGCCATCGATGTAAACATTTCAAAATTATGAATGAAATTATGTCATTTGCAGGAAAATGGATGGAACCGAAATACATCATGCTAAGTGAGACACAGAAAATCAAGAGTGGCAGGTTTTCTCTTGTATGTGGAAGCTAGAGAAAACAAAGGAAAAAAAAGGAATCTAGTGAAAATTACGAGACATAAAAGTAGTGAAAGGGGATCTGGGGAGGGAGGAAGGGAGAGAAAGAGAGGTACAAAGAAAGAAACAGACCAAAAAATGGTATATCATACCAATGTATCACTATGAATCTCACTAAGTTACAATTTACCAATACAAAGGTTTTTGTTTTGTTTGAGATATCTTTATTTTTTATTGGTGCATTGTAATCATACATCTCGATGGGTTTCAGGGTGATAGAAGTATACAGGCACACATCGGTCAATTAGCCCTCCCCCAATTCCCACCCCCATTCTCTCCCCCTTCCCTCCTTCTCATGCTCAGCATAGGAGTTGACTTTGATATATTTGTGTATGTACATCTTTAGCATTAGGGTGTTTCCCTCTCCCCCCCATCTCCCTCAGTTAGGTTACCTTCTTTACTCATCTGAGGTTTTCTTCATCTTTGTCTGGAGTCCCTCCTATGCCCTATTCTCCCTAGCTTCCCCATATTAGGGAGAGCATCTGACTTTTCACTTTTTGTGATTGACTAATCTCATTTAGCATAGTGTTCTCTAATTCCATCCATTTCCCTGCAAGTGACATAATTTTGTTCTTCTTGATGGCTGCATAAAATTCCATTGTGTACATATCCCATAGTTTTGTAATGCATGCATCTATTGATGGACATCTTGGCTGGTTCCAAAGTTTGGCAATTGTGAATTGTGCTGCTATAAACATAGATATGCATGCATTAGTCTGGCAATTTTGGTTTCCATTCTTTTGGGTAGATGCCTAGAAGTGGTATTTCTGGGTCATATGGTAGGTTCATTCCTATTCTTCTGAGGATCCTCCACACTGTTTTCCAAAGTGGTTGCACTAATTTGCAATCCCACCAATAGTGTATTAGAGTTCCCAATTCTCCACATCCTCGCCAGCATTTGTTATTGCTTGTGTTTTTAATGATTGCCATTCTAATTGGGATAAGGTGATATCTCAAGGTAGATTTGATTTGCATTTCTCTGATTGCTAATGATGTTGAATATTTTTTCATGTTATCTATTGGCAATTTGTATTTCTTCTTTTCTGAAGTGCCTATTTATTCACTTGCCCATTTTTTTATTGGGTTGTTAGTGTTTTTAGCAGTGAGTTTCTTGAGTTCTCTGTATATTCTAGATATTAGTCCTCTATCAGAGGAGTACCTGGCAAAAGTCTCCATTCTGTCGGCTCTCTGTTGAGGTTCTTGATAGTTTCCTTTGCTGTACAGAAGCTCTTCAGTTTAATTCAATCCCATGTATTGATCCTGTTTTTAATGTCTTGTGCCTTTGGGGTCTTGTTGAGGAAGTTTTTTCCTATGCCTGTGTGTTGAAGAGTTGGACCTATGCCCTCTTCAAGAAGCTGCAAGGTCTCTGGTCTAATTTCCAGGTCTTTGATCCATCTTGAATTGACTCTTGTGCAGGTTGAGAAAGTGGGGTTTATTTCCATTTTTCTGCATGTGGTTAACCAGTTTTGCCAACACCATTTGTTGAAGAGGCTATCTTTTTTCCAGTGGATGTTTTTGGCTCCTTTGTCAAAAATCAATTGGCTATAAGTGTGATTTGTTGCTGAGTCTTCTATTCTGCTTGATTGGTCTATGTGTCTGCTTTTGTGCCAGTAACATGCTGTTTCATTACTATGGCTTTGTAGTATAGTTTGAAGTCAGGTATTGTGATTCCTCCTTCATGGTTCTTGTTGCTGAGAACTACTTTGGCTATTCTGGGTTTTTTGTTGTTCCAAATTACTTTAAGGACTGATTTTTCTATGTCTGTGAATAATGACTTTGGTAATTGAATGGGTATTGCATTCAATCTGTAGATCACTTTTGGAAGAATGGCCATTTTGATGATATTTATTCTGCCTATCCAAGAGCATGGGAAGTCCTTCCATCTTCTAAGATCTTCTTCAATTTCTTTTTTCAGTGTTTTATAATTTTCCTTGTAGAGGTCTTTTACATACTTGGTTAGGTTTATTCATAAGTATTTCATTGTTTTGGGGGATATTGTGAGTGAAAATGTTTTCTGGATTTCTTTTTCCATGGATTTATGTTTGGCATACAGAAAATCTGATTTTTTAAGATTGATTTTGTATCCAGACACTTTGCTGAATTTGTTGATCAGTTCTATAAGCCTTTTGGTTGAGTTTGTTAGGTCTTCTAGGTAAAATATCATGTCATCTGCGAATAGAGATAGTTTCATTTCTTCTTTTCCTATTTGTACTCATTTAATTTCCTTCTCTTGCCTTATTGTTCTGGCTAGAGTCTCTAGTCCTATATTGAAAAGGAGTGGTGATAGTGGACAT
The DNA here is from genome assembly GCA_004027185.1 of Glis glis. NCBI lineage: Eukaryota > Metazoa > Chordata > Mammalia > Rodentia > Gliridae > Glis > Glis glis. The sequence goes on along the minus strand of PVJS01046188.1, from coordinate 11,435 downwards.
CCTTGTCTTGTTCCTGTTTTTAAGGGGAACTCTCATACTTTTTCCACATTCAACATGTTGTTGGCTGTGGGCCTACTGTATATTGCCTTTATGATGTTGTGGTATGTTCTTTCTATTCTGATTTTCTGCAGTGTTTTTATCATGAATGGGTGTTGGATTTTGTCAAATGCTTTTCCAGCGTCTATTGAAATGATCGTGTGATTTTGGTCTTTAGTTTTATTTATGTGGTGGATTACATGGATTGTTTTTTGTATGTTGAACCAGCCTTGCTTCCCTGGGATGAACCCGACCTGGTCATGGTGTATGAGTTTCTTGATGTGGTTTTGAATGCGTGTTGCTAGTATTTTGTTTAGAAGTTTTGTATATATGTTCATCAACAATATAGGCCTGTAGTTTTCTTTTCTTGAGCTATCTTTATTTGATATTGGTATTAATGTGATGTTGGCTTCATAGAATATATTTGGGAGAGTCCTGTTTCTATTTCATGGAATAGATTGAGGAGTATTGGGATTAGTTCTTCTATAAAGGTTTTATAAAATTCACCTGAGAAACCATCTGGACCTGGGCTTTTTGTGATGGTAGGCTCTTTATTGCTGCTTCAATCTCTTTGACTGCTATTGGTCGGTTTAAATTTTCAATACCAAAGTAGTTTCTGATAATCCTCTGGATTTCTGCACTGTCAGTGGTAATATTACCTTTTTCATCTCTTATTTTAGTAATTTGGGTTGATTCTCTCTTTCTTTTGGTTAGGTTGGCTAGGGGTTTATCTATCTTAGTTTTTCAAGGAACCAGCTTTTGGTTTTGTTGATTTTTGTATTTTTTTCCTTACTTCATTGATTTCTGCTCTGATTTTAATAGTTTCCTATCTTCTACTGGCTTTGGGGTTAGACTGTTCCTGTTTGTCAAGGGCTTTCAGGTGTATCATTAAGTTATTTATTTGGTGATTTTCTGTTCTTATGTGAGCACTCAGTGCTAGGAATTTCTTAATTTCTCCCCTTATTTCCTCTGTGACCCATTCCTCATTCAGTAGGGTGGTGTTCAGTCTCCACGTGTTTATGAGGTTTCTCTGGGTCTTCTTATAATTGATTTCTAGTTTCATTCCATTATGGTCTGAAAAGATGCAGGGGATTTTATCACATTTTTTGAACTTGCTAGTACTCACTTTGTGGCCTAGGATAGGGTCTTATTTAGAGAAGGTTCCATGAGCAGCTGAAAAAAATGTGAATTCAGCTGTAGTTAAGTGGAATATTCTCTATGTTTCTACTAGGTCCATTTGGTTTATGGTCTTCCTTACGTCTGAGGCATCTTTACTGACCTATTGTCTTGAAGATCGATCTAGTGGTGTGAGAGGGGTGTTGAAATCTCCCAATATTATTTTATTGGGATCTATGTGTGACTTAATGTCACAAAGAGTTTCTTTTATGAAAGTGGTTGTACCTATTTTGGGGCATAAATGTTGACTATTGTTATATCCTTTTGCTGGATTGTTCCTTTTACCAGTAAGAAATGACCTTCTTTGTCTCTTCTGATAAATTTAGGTTTGAAGTCTAATTTGTGTGATATCATAGTTGCTACTCATGTTTGTTTTCGAGTTCTGTTAGCGTGGATAACCTTGCTCCATCCCTTCACCTTTAGTTTGTGACTATCTTTACTTGTAAGGTGTGTTTCTTGCAGGCAGCATATAGATGGATTGTGATTTTTAATCCATTTTTCAACCTTATATCTTTTGATTGGGGAGTTGAGGCCATTTATATTCAGCATGATTATTGAGAGATGAGTTTTAATTCCTAACATTTTGAGTTTTAATTTCTGTTTGAGGTAGCGTTTATTCTTTGCCTAGTTGTTTGTTTGATGGCAATCATTGTTTCTCTGGATCTGGCATTTCTTTATTATTTCTTCTTTGTAATTAATCTCTTTGAGTATTTTCTCTAGTGCTGGTTTGGAAGACATAAAGTCTTCTAGCTTCTGTTTGTCATGGAAGGTTTTTTATTTCCCCGTCAAATTTGATAGATACCTTTGCTGGGTAGATAAATCTTGGCTGGAAGTTGTTTTCTTTCAGAGTTTGGAATATGTCACTCCCGGCCCTCCTGGATTTCATGACTTGGTTTGGAAAGTCAGAAGTGATTTTTATTAGTTTGCCTCTGATTGTTACTTGGTCTTTTACTCTCGTTGCCTTTAAGATCCTCTCCTTGGCCTCTACATTAGTCAATTTGATTATATGTGGCTTGGTGAACCTCTTCTTTGTTCTTGTCTATTGGGGTTCTATATGTTTCCTGTACCTGTGTGTTGACCTCTTTTTCTATGTTTGGAATTTTTTTAATATTACTTCTCTGAAAAGATTATTGATTCCTTTGGTTTCAGCTTCTATTCCCTCTTCTATGCCTATTATTCTTAGGTTTGCTCTTTTAAGATTGGCTGAGATCTCTTCAATATCCAATTCATGCTATCAAATTGTTTTTTCTGAATTATATACTATGGGTTCATTTTTGGTGAGGTTATCTTCTAAGAGTGAGATTTTGTTTTCCATATGGTCTAGTCTATTGTTGATAGTTTGTATTGATGCCTTCATTTCAATTATTGCATCCTTCACTTCCTCTAGAGTTTCTTTTTGATTCCTGTTCAGGGTGTCAGATTCTTTGTTTATTTGATCCTTCATTGCTGTCAGGCTCTCTCTGAATTCTTTTTGGAAATCCTGTATCATTTCTACTACTAAAGTTCTGAATTGTCCTTCTGGCAATCTTTGCTCTTCTGTGTTAGTGGGTTGTGTTGTTGTGGTGTTATGGGAGCTCATTGTTTCTTTGCTATTCTTCCTTCTCGTGATTTCAGGTTTCTTAAGTTTATATCTTTGTTGCTTTCGGTAGCTTTCTCTCATTTTGTAGGCTTCCTATGTCTAAATCTCTCTCCCTTTATAATATCTTATTCTGGAAGTAGATATTTGCTACTAGGTGAGCCTTAAAGCTGAATAGCCTTTACTGAATGGTTATTATTACTTGCTGGGTATAATGTTCATTTGCAGGCCCAATTCTTGGTCTCTTTGAGTGATTGGGACCTTTGCCTGGTGCCTCTCACTGCTTGTACAGGCACCCAGTGCCGCTATTGTCCCTCTCACTTCAAGCATGGGTCTCAGTGTTCTCCACTGGGACTGTCACTTCATCTCTCTCTATCTACACGTATGGCGGGTGTCGCCTGCAGGGAGCCCTGAGCTTGTGTCTCTCTTTGCCCACAGAAGCAGCGGATGTCGCTTTGACCTGACTCTGTGCGAACATGGAACTCCACGTTTTCCACAGAGAGGGCTGGTTTGGTCCAATTTTTGCCCAGGTACCAGGACTGTGTGTCCTGTGGTGTCCTGGGAACCCTGTAAGGGCGCTGCATCCTGCGAGCTGTAAGTCTGTCCCGTCCGGATGTCACCGGGGCCTGTCTGTTTATCCACACGTCTACTGTGTCCCACAGCAGACCCCACTCCCACCTCCATGGGGGTGATCGCCAAAATTTCAGACCCTGCAAGTCTATTGTTTGCCACATGAGTCCCAGTGACCACACTGGGTGGTCTCCCCCTGGGTCGGCTCGGTGACTTATGGTCTCATTGAGTGCTGCTCTTAATCTCTATGGGAAGGGGTGGGCTCAGTCGTGCTGCCGCAGGTTCTTGTCAGGCCTCTGGGCACTTGGGTCTCTGCCGAGCATGGAGTGAATTGCTACTTGCTTTCGTCGTTGATGATCTGCAGTTGCTGGTCTTACAACAGGTCGCTGGCTTCTTTGTTGGTGGCCTGCAGAAGCCGCAATGCTGGTAGCTGCTGGTGTGGTCTGTCTAAGGTGGCGCCACTGCCGCTTCTGCCAATGTAGCAGTTCAGGACTCTGCTGAGCGCGGAGCGAGTTGCTGCTTGCCCTCATTGTGGCTGATCCGCGGCTGCTGGATTTACATCAGGTCGCTAGCGTCTTTGTTGGCGGGGTGTTGAAGCTGCAATGCCAGCAGCCACTGGCGCAGTTCCGCCAAGATGGTGCCACTGCATCTGCGGTGCTTGCCTCTGTTCAGGTCCCTACTGAGCTTGGAGCAAGCTGCTGCTCGCTTTTTTTGCTGCTGATCTGCAGCTGCTCGGATCACAACAGGTCTCTGGCTTCTTTGCTCGCAGCGTGTGGAAGCCGCAATGCCGATAGTCTCCGGTAGGGGCTGGCCAAGATGGCGCAACCACCTTTCCCTAGGTAAGGCACTTGGAAATTTTTAATGTCCTCTGTTTTGTTTTGGCTTTGAGTCTGTCGTGTTTCAAATTTTTTGGTGTTTAGTTCAATTTTTCGTTGCTTTCTTCTCTTGTCAAGAAGCTGCTTTCATGGCAGTTGAGATCCAAGTCTCAGAGAGATCGGAACATGGAGTCCACCTCAGTCGCCATCTTGGAATCTACCAATAAAAAGTTTTTAAAAAATTAATGTGGAAGTGCAAAGGACCTATAATCCCCAAATCACTTTGGGAAAAAAATTTAAATCAATGTTAAAGGATCTTTAGTATATGACTTCAGAAATTTCTACCAAGAATCAATAATCAACAAAGTATATTATTGGCATAAGGAAAGAATTAAACAGAATAGAAAATCTAGAAATATGGTCATTTAATTTTGAAAAGGGTGACAAAATAATCTAATAAAAGAAAGAAAAACTGTTTGTATAAGTATTGTAACAACTGAATAACCAAATGGAAAATGAACCTGGACACCAGTCTTCTACTACACAAATTTACTTGAAATGGATCTTAGACCTCAATATAAAAACCAAAAGTATAAAACATACATAATAAAATACTTCAATTATTGCTATAGGGAAAGATTTTTAGAATACAAAAATAAATTTCATAGCATCAAATATAAAAACTCCTCTTCCTAGAAGTTAAGAAATGAAACAGCATGCTATTGGCATAAAAACAAATGCATAAACCAATGGAATAGATTAAAAGATACAGATACAAATCCTTACACTTACAGCCAGTTGATTTTTGACAATGAAGCAAAAAACATAAGATAGAGATAGCCTTTTCAATAAGTGGTGCTGAGAAAACTGGATATCTGTATGTAGAAGAATGCAATTAGTGAACAGGAGTCAAATCAGGATGGGTCAAACACATAAAATTTAGACCCTAAACTTTGCAATTACTAGAAGAGGACCAGTTCTCCAACATATAGGCACTGGTAGAGACTTTCTCAACAAGATCCTCAAAACTCAGGAAATAAAACTGAGAATCATTAAGTGGGATGGCATCAAGTTGAAAAGCTTCTGCACAGCAAAGGAAACAATAAAGAGTCTGAAGAGAGAACCTACAGATATGGGAGAAAATCTTTGCCACCTACTCCTCTGATAGAGAACTAATATCTAATATATATAAAGAACTTAACAAACTTAACACTAAAAAAACACAATAACAATAGGAAACTGAACTGAATAGACACTTCTCAAAAAGAATAAATACAAATGGCCACAAATATATGAAAAAAATATCAACAACATTAGCAATCAGGGAAATACAAATCAAAAATACAGTGAGATTAAATCATCTAATTCCAGTTAGAGTGGCAATCATCAAGAATACAAACAATAAAGGCTGGTGAGGATGTGAGGAAGTAGTAACTCTTATACACTCTTGGTGGGACAAAAAATTAGTACAATCACTATGGAGATAAGTATTTGAGGTTCCTCAAAAGACTAGGAATGGAACCAGCATATGACCCAGCTATACCACTCCTCAGTATTTTTCCTGAAGAATTATAGTCAGAATCCTAAGGTGATACATGCATACCTATGTTTATAGCAGCACAATTCATAATCGCCAAATATAAAACCAACCCAGGTGGCTATCAAGAGGTGAACTGATCTCTCTCCCTGTTTCTCTCTCTCTCCCTCTCTCTCTCTCTCTCTCTCTCTCCTCTCTCTTTCTCTCTACTTAGTGAGGCCCTCCACAACTTCGTGAGACCCGGTTTCAAAATAAAGTATAAAAAATAGGTCCGGGGGTGTAGCGTGGAGGTAGAACGCCCCTGCGTTCAATCCCTGGTACCGCAAAAAAAAAAAAAAAAAGAGGTGAACTGATAAAGAAAATGTAGGTATATACACACAATGGAAATTAACTCAGTCATAAAAAATAAAATTATGTCATTTGTTGGAAAATGGATGGAGGTAGAGAATTTTATGCTAAGTGATATCAACCAGTCTCAGAAAGTCAAGGGTTGTTATGTTTTGCCTCATATGCAGAAGTTAGAGAGATAATAGGAAACATGGACTTCAGATAGAGAGAGGAGAGAAACCAATAGAATAATGAAACAGGATGGGGGAAGGCGGTGGGGAGAGGAAAAAGGAAGGTTGAAGAAGGGAAATGTTCAACTAATGGTATAGCAATATGTGAAGGCATTGCTACCAGTCTTACTATCATGTAAGGAGAGGGTGGTGCGGGGATTGGGATGGGATGGGGAAGGAAAAAAACAGGTGTTTTGTGCATTTACCTTTGTATCACTTTGAATATCACTATGATGTATAATTACAATGCACTAATAAAAGTTAAATTTTTTTCATTACAAATTTCAACAGGATGTGTCAGAGCAACAGGATACCTTGAGAGTGACCCTTAATCAAATTATTTTAAAAAGAAGGAAAAAATATGAAATGTTAGTAATAGAGTGGAGCTTCAAAATAAATCTAATTCAATTTCAACATTGATTGGCAAATGAAAACAGAAGCCCAAGTTTGCTCATGTTTACATAGTTAAGTAACAGCAAAACCAGGTGTGGTGGTGCATGCCTGTAATCCCAGTACTTGGGAGACTGAGATGGGAAGATCACAGATATGAGGTCAGCCTCTGTAACATAGCAAGGCCCTCAGTGACTTTGTGATATCCTATTTCAAAGTAAAAATAGGCCTGGGGGTGTAGCTCAGAGGGAGAGCATCCCTGGGTTCAATTCCTAGTATCCCCCCAAAATATTGTGGAGATAGAAATAATGTTGAAAAATGAAACAAAGGGAAAATACTCTATAATCTATAGCAAAAGAGTGATATAAATTTATATTTCCAAAGCCACTTGTCTTAGTTGCTTTCTTGTTTAAACCGATATTGAAATAAAAATTTTCAGAGAAAAAGACAAATGAAATGAAAATGCCCAGAATATAGAAAAAATATAAAACACAGAAGAAATCCTGTATCTGGAATATATAGTTATATCCCAATTAATAATAAAATGTTAACAAAATATATGGAAAACTCTCATGAGTAAATAGTTCATGAAAATATTCAATAAGCTCATGAATAAGTTCCCATCATCTTTAGTTCTCAGGAATATACAAAAAATCCATTATCACATGTCAATTTTTACCTTCTAACATAGCTAAAATAGAAGTATCAAAAAATCAAAAGTTGGTGAGGATGTGTTGCAAGTGGTAATTCACACACTGATGTCAGGACTGCAAAACTGTACAGTGACTTTGGAAGACATATGACAAATTCTACCACATGATCCAGGTATTCTAACTTTGTGTTTACCCAAGAGAAATTAAAGTTTAGGTTCATATGAAGACTTCTAAAGAATGTTCACAGCTGCTTTATTTTAATAGTTAAAATGTGGGAAAACCCAAAATTTCTATCAAACAGTAAATGGGTAAATAGTACACGATGTAAACATACAATAGAATTCTGATTCTGCAATAAAAAGGAACCGATTTTCTGATATGTACCAAAGCATGGATAGATTTTAAAAAACATGTCAAGTTAAGGAAGGCAAAAAATTAGTCTATATATTGTACAACTCTATCAAAATGAAATTACCATATATCAATTATCATACATATTTTTGTGTATAGAGACAAAAAGCAGGATCATAGATACTTCAAAACAATTCTTTTGTGCTACTGGGGATTGAACCTAAGGGCATTATTCCTCTGAGCCTCACTCCCAGCCCTTTTTATGCTTTTGTTTTGAAACAGTCTCCTTAGGTTGCTGAGAACCTCGCTCTGTTGCTGAGGCTGTCCTCAAACCTGCAATCCTCCTGTGTCAGCCTACCCAATACTGGGATTAAAGGCATGTGCCACCATGCCCAGCTAAAACAATCTCTAATAAAATGTATGCCATCATGCAACGATTTCTTTGAGTTTGATTAATTATGAATATGGCATGTGTTTAATGTAAAAATTCAAAAAAATGCAAATGAATATCCTTTTGTGGAAATAACCATGATTAGCCAACGAATGTCTTTGGTACCAAATGCAAACATACATATGTATTCGCAGAAAGAATATTTTATACATCTGGGAACATATTTGAAAGTTTACCCTCTGCCCTACTTATTGGTAATTTATCTTGAAGATATTTTTCAAAATATTTCTCACACTGACACACGAATAAAAATAGAAAAATATCTTACTATTTAATTTATATTAAATATTAAGTATATTTAATATACTTATTGTCTCATATTTTGTATGCTTCCTTTGGTATTTACTAACACTATTTTTAAATAGGCTATCATTTCATAGTATTTGAAATATTGAAATGATTACATACTAACTTTACATATATATGCATATTTTCTTTTTACTCTTATTTTCTATAGTATTTCTGCATTGTTTTAGATTTGAACTATTTTATATAAATTACTGTCTAAAATGTTTTGTCAAAGCTGAATGTTACTAGATATTACAAAATTATTTTTGATAGAAATTTTTTTGGCCATAGGTAATACAAATGTCATTTAATTTTCAGTATTATGCTTAAATTATTTTAATTGGTATATAATTTATTCAAATATATACTATAATAATAAACATTTTTGCTTTTGTTATTTATGCTGTTTTCTTTTGCTTAATTTTGTTACTGTAAGTGAAATTATTTTATTTATATAAATTAATCAGGCTATTATATAAATGAAGTGATTTTGACTGAGAATAGATATACAGTTTTGAATGATTTTAGCATACTACATATTCACCATATAAATTAAATATGAAGAATATTAATTAAGTGGACAAATATATATTCATCACTATTGACAAAGAAATAAGGACATTCTACATACAGGTGAACAATTATTTAAATGATGACTATCCTCTTGTTAGAAGCCATGTGGCATTTAGAGGGGAGATGTTGTCATGGGCTTTGAGATGACTGCCTTCTCCATAGCATCTATGGAGATGTAGAACAGGAGAAAATGGAACAGAACCTTTATGATGTTAAAAGAAAAAATAAAACTGTAAACAGAGAATTCTATATTCAGCAAGATAAACCTTCCAAACTGAAAATGAAACAACACACTTCCACATAAACTGAACTGAGACAATTTGTTCCTGGACAAAGTGTAATGTAAGTTGCTACTGAAAGTTCTTCAAGCACAGAAATATGATACAAGATGGAAACTGAGATCCTTGGAGTCCCTGCAAGAGCCCAGGGAGTAGGGACTACATGGCGCCCTCCACTGGTAGTAGTTAATAATGACAGTTGCTTGGAATTTCAGCCTAGGGATTTATCACACCTGCTGAGTTATATTGATTATATATAGAATTGCTAACGTTTGCTCAGAATCCTGGATTGGGCCATAAACCACATAATTTGATGGGAAAGATGCCACATAATTTGTGGCATTTTAAAAATGACTCAGATAAAATTTTAATAGAGGAATTAATTTGAATAATAAAAAAGTTTAATCTACTTAAAAGTAGAATAGAGAAATAAAAAGAGAAATGCTACATTAATAATGACTTGAAGCCATGCGTGGTGGCACACACCTGTAACCCCAGTATTGGAAGGCTGAGACAGAAGGATCACAGGTTTGAGGACAGCCTCAGCAACTTAGCGAGGCCCTCAGCAACTTAAGGAGACACTGTTTCAAAATAAAAATAATTAAAAAGGGCTAGGTGTGTAGCTCAGTCATGGAATCCACCCTGGGTTTAATGCCCAGTACCACAAAAAGGGAGAGATTGTCAGACTGGGGGGAAAAAGCAGGTCTTTTATAGGCTGTTTACATGAAACACAATTTATATTCAAAGACAGACTGAAAATAATAGTATGGAAAAATACATAGCAGATAAAAGAAAGCTGACGTGGTTAGACTAATGCTAGAAAAATAGACTTTAAGGAAATGTGTCTAATTAGAGATATGAAGGGATGTTTCATTACTAAAGGATCCATTTAATAAGAATACCAGAAACCTTAATATGTGTGTACCTATATAAATCTATTATCTTTGATTACAGGTGGGTACAACCACACCCAGCTCCAGTTTGATTTTCTTCACTAGGTCGCCTTTCACTTTACAGAAATTCTGGAGTTGGGGTTGACTTACATATAGTATTGTAGTTTTATTAACATTTTAATATAATCAATTTAGCTATTTAAGAGTTATTAAGGGAGATGATACCAAATTTTGTTCTGATCTTGACAATAATAAACTTTAATTCCTCTTTAAATATGGCATTACTAATATCAATAAAATACTAACATATCTATAGATCTAGCTGCTTCCAAATAAAAAGGTTTTTCAATTTACATTGTCTTTAATTTAAATTATGACAAAAAAGAGTCACTTTGTTTCAGTCAGAGGCTTCGAACAAGAGCATCACAAAATATTTTCAAAAGAGTCATGGTCTTGATCAAGATTATAAATGCAAAATAACTTTTATTCCTTTCAATTACTAAACATGGGATGCATACAAGAGGCAATTTTCTCATGAGGCTTATGGAATTATATATATCTTGTACTATGAGTACATTTTAGGTAAGGGAAATTTGGAAAGATCAAATATGATTGCTTTTAAATTGAATTCCAAATGACTTGTCTAAATGTTATATGTAAAGAACTTCAATACAAATGAAAGAAACACAATTATAAAGCTAATAGGGATTCATGAGTCTTATGCTAAATATGAATTATGTGTTAGTACTCATATCAAGCCCTTAAAGCTTTACTGGTGTTATCTGCACAATCAATGATTTTCTTATTGTCTTAGATAACTGCTAGCACCATGACTACAAGTAAATTATGTGGGATATCATTAGAGGCTTTGAAAAATGAATGTGGATAGGGTTTGCCATTAGGATTTTTCTAGGTTTGTATACAAAAAGAGAAAGTAATAATTGGCTTCATGGGAGACGAAAGTATGATCTAATATTAGGAAATGAATACTTAAAAGATGACAGTAGGGACAAATATGATTTAAGATTAAACTAATACATACATACTTATTAATTCAAGTTTTTATGGAGCAGCTAACTTGTGCTAGATTTGGTAGGGTATAAAAGCAATAAGTATAACCAAAATGGTTGTAAAAATAGTACACATAGTTCCTTTACCTTTATTCAACATGCCCAACTGTCATTATCATCTTATATTACTATAGTACTATTGCCAGAACCAGGATATTATTACTGATAGAATACTTCTAACAAATCTATAAAACTCATTCATACATCACCAATTATCACAT
>PVJS01046187.1:0-15924 GCA_004027185.1 Glis glis | reverse complement strand
TCGATCGATCGATCGATCTCTCTCCTCTGTCTCTATCTCTGTCTCTCTCTGTCTCTGTCTCTGTCTCTCTCTCTCTCTCTACCTAGTGAGGCCCTCCGCAACTTCATGAGACCCGGTTTCAAAAATAAAGTATAAAAAATAGGGCCGGGGGTGTAGCGCGGAGGTAGAACGCCCTTGCGTTCAATCCCCGGTACCGCAAAAAAAAAAAAAAAAAGAAACCTTTGGACATAGTTTCTCTTATGGCCATGTGTAAATCACCTATGAACTCCAATACTGTCAATTTTACTCTCACTTTCTGATTCAACCCAGAATATTCTCAATCTCAAAAAACCCTAGAACTGATCATTTAAAAAGTGTCATAGTGGCATGCACATAGATAGACCAGATGAAAAAGAAAATAATGTCTAGAATAAGATCAGATTACTTATTTACTTATTTAGCATATAATAAAGGCAACAACTTATACCACTTGGGGGAAAAGATGTACTTTTTAATAATTAGTATAGGCTAGCCATTTGTAAAGAAGTAAACCAGTATAAACACCAAAACAAAAATTTTAAAAATAAAATTATACAAGTACTTTTTGCAGGTATGGTACTGGGAAGTGAACCCAGGGTCTACCCCAGCCCTATTTTATTTTTTTATTTTGAAACAGGGTTTTGCTAAGTTACCATGTGCTGCTGGCCTTGATCCTACAATCCTCCTGTCTCAGTCTCCCTCGTCCTGAGATTACAGGCACGCACCACCACACCTGGCAAAACTATACAAATACTTTTTTTAAGGCATACTTCTTTGCAACCTGGGTGTGATGAAAATCTTTCTACTTGAAATTCCAAATCCACTTGTGAAGCCGGGCGTGGTGGCGCACGCTTGTAATCCCAGTACTTGGGAGGCTGAGACTGGAGGATCCGGGTTCGTAGCCAGCCTCAGCTACTTAGTGAGGCCCTCTGCAACTTAGTGAGACCCTGTTTCAAAATAAAGAATAAAAAATAGGGCTGGGGGGTAGCTTGGAGTTAAAATGCTCCTGGGTTCAATCCCCGGTACCGCCCCCCAAAAAAATCCACTTGTGAGTAAGAAAATATTGATAAATTCAATTATACCAGAAAGAAGTAAAAAAAAAAAACCAGAAAAGTCTTTGCAATATGTATCACAGATAAAAGATCGACTTCCCTGATAAATATTTCCATGATCAAAAGACCTAAAAAAAGGACCAGAACTCAAAAGTGAGCAATAAACACAAACATTTAAATGGTTATGAAGTTTTATAAAAAGACCCTCAACTTTTGTGTAAAAGGAATACAAATGAAAGCCAAACTGAGATGCCACTTCTCAAATATCAGAGTGGCAAAAATTCAGAAGCTTGACAACATACTATTGGCAAGGCCTCGGGGAAACAGACACTCAAACATTGTTCATGGGAGCATACAACAGGACAACTCCTATGAAGAATTCAGCAATGTCTAATAAAACTTCATGTGCATTTATTCTCTGAGCCAGCAATCCCACTTCTAGGAATTTTGGATCTGGCAATATTTGTAACAGCAAATCCAACCAAGGATATTTTTTTTTGGTACTGGGGATTGAGCCCTGGAGCATTCTACTTCTGAGCTATACCCCCAGCCTTTATTTTTTATTTTGAAACAGTGTCTCGCTAAGTTGCTGAGGGTCTCACTAAATTGCTGGGACTGGCCTCAAAACTGTGATCCTCCTGTCTCATCATCCCAAGTACTGGGATTACAGACATGTGCCACCATCCCCAGGTCTAAGGAAATTATTTGAATCAAATATAGCATACCCAATCGATGGAGTACTATGCGGGTATATAGACATAAATAAGAAAGAAAGAGCTCTATGTACTAATATGGAGTGATTTTCATGATTATCTTGTTAAGTGGAAAAAGCAAATTACTGATCTATAGACATTATGCTGTGTGCAAGAAAGAAAATAGAAATATATACATACAATTTCCCTCCTGGGTATATACCACCTCCCCCAAAATGAAACAGATAAATCAAATAAAAACTTGAACACAAACATTCATAGCAGAACTATGTACCATAACCAAAGAAATAAGCCAAATGCACATCAACTAGTTAATGGATAGAAAAAATGTGGTAAGCATATCCACATAGTGGAATATTATTCAGCCATAAAATGGAATCAAGTACTAATACATACTGTAATCTGAATGAAACCTGAAAACATTGTGCTAAGTACAAGAAGGCAGACATGAAAGGTCACTTATTGTATGTACCCATTTATTATATAAAATGCCCAGAACAAGCAAATCCATAGAAGCAGAGAGCAGATTAATGGTTGCTAGATGCTCAGGGAGGGAAGACTAGAGAGTGACTACTTAATGAGTATGGGGTTTCCATTTGGAGTGATGAAAATGTTCTGAAACTAGATAATGATGATGGCTTCAAACATCGCAAATATTCTAAATGTCACTAACGGTAAATTTTATGTTGTATGTATTTTACCACAATAAAAGGCATCATTTTTCACATGCCTAAGACTATGAAAGGTTTGTAGGACATTTGTTAAAAATGTGAGACAAGAGAATTGCATGAAGGAACTTATATTTTTATTAAGATCATTTGGAACAGTTTGAAAACAGAATATATTTGATAGTCAAAATATTTAGTATAAAAAAATTCAGATCTGAAGATTGAGTATGAAAAGAAGTCAAGAGAGGTTTGAATAACAAGGCTTCAGGAGGGGGCTTTAATTTCACCACATTAGCCTTGTAGAATTTAGACAGAAAGATAAAAAGATAAAGAACACAAGTAAACATTTGAGGTGGAATTCTTTCACCATTTAGTGTTTCTATTTTGTTTTATTGTGTTTTCCCCCGATTTTTCTTCATTTGGACTTGGCTGATAATTTTTCTCTATCTCTACTTGAAAACAGCATGCCAGGGATTGGATCTACATCATAAATGAGTTGACCTTTTACTTCTAGGCAAAACTACAATTTCTTACAAGCTTTTAAAGTGGACTGCAGAATCACATTTCCTTTCCCTAAGATTTGGTGACCTTATTAGGTTCTTAGTGAGGTTCACTGAAACAGTGGGGACCTGTGGGTGAATGCTGATGGCAAAGCATGAAATAAAAAGTTCTAAAACTAGCTGTCTCCCAGAATGTCAAATCATTCTCTCCTGGTAATATATTACCAGGAAGAGATAATAACATGACTATGGAAACACAGTGATGGCTCATTTATTAAACAATTACTGCATACTTTCTTTCTTTGTGCCTACTAACATGATCAGCTTTGGGATCCTTTCTTTGAGAAGCTCCTTATCTAATCCAACTTCCTAAGTTACAGTTGACAAAACTAAAAACAAGAGGTAATGGGACTAGGTCAAGATGATACAATTAACAACAAAGCCATAATTCTAACACAAGTCTTCCCCGTTGAGTAAGATAAAACAGCACCTGCGCCCATTCTGTTCTTCACGGACTCGTATAAACTACAAATATACAATTAGCTACAATGCTAACAAAGGGTACCAGTGTACAGTTTCTACATTACACAGGTTGGCAAAAAACAGGAAGATGGTCCACATACTCTAATTTAAATGAATAAATAACATCCCATGTGGGTAAAATACAAATATGCTTGTATTATGTAAATATAAACAAAGAAAAATAAACCAAAAACTAATAAAATGGTTATCTATGGAGATTGGTAGAAATAAGGCAGAAGGCATAGGGATGAGAGCAAGATTTACCTGAGCATATCATTTGATATCATTTTGATTTTTAAATCATATAATAGTTTTACAATATTAAAAAGTAAAATTAAAACAAAAAGATTTTAAAAATTTGAATACAAGCTGGTCATGGTGGTGCATGCCTGTAATCTCAGTACTTGGGAGGCTAAAACAGGAAGATGGCATATTGAAGGCCAGCCTCATTCGAGACACTCAGCAATTTAGTGAGGCCCTGTTTTAAAATAAAAAATAAGTTGGGCATGGTGGCGAACACCTGTAATCCCACTACTTGGGCAGCTGAGACAGGAGGATCACAGGTTCGAAGCCAGCCTCAGCAACTTAGCGAGGCTCTTAGCAATCTAGCAAGACCCTGTTTTCAAAGAGAAAATAAAATAGGGCTGGAGGTATAGCTTGGAGGTAGAATGCCCCTGGGTTCAATCCCAGCACCACAAAAGCAAACAAACAAAATAAAAAATAAAAAGGCTGGGGTATAGCTTGGAGGTAGAATGCCTCTGGGTTCAATCCCCAGTACAAAAAAAAAATTGACTACAAGCAAAACAAATGAAACTGTAAATGATAACACACAGAAAAAATACTTTATATAACTTTTTTTTGCAGTACTGGAAATTGAACCTAGGGGCATACTACCTTTGAGCTACACCCCCAGCCCTATTTTTTATTTTTTATTTTGAAACAGGGTCTCACTAAGTGGCAAAGAGCCTCACTAAGTAGCTGAGGCTGGCCACGAACCTGGATCCTCCTGTCTCAGCCTCCCAAGTACTGGGATTACGAGCATGCGCCACCACGCCTGGCTAGTTCATATAACTTCTAAACACAATACTCTGATTATAGATGATTAGGATATATGCCAAGAACAAACAAAACTTCAAGGAAATAATGAACTTTACTTAGGTTGTTGATAGAAGTATTAGTTTAGTAATTCCAAATTTTTATGTATATTTAGAAGACAATAGTTTTCACTGAAAGTAAAGGCAGATACAAATATAGAACTGGGAAGATGACGAAGAATCGGTAGTACTGGATTTGGATGAAATCTATCAGTATGGATTTATGGCATACATAATTTCCTAGTTCTATTCACCAAAAGGACCTAGAAGCCATTATACCCCAGTAGCAATGAACATATCCCTCCTCCAGATCTTAATACCCTACTAAACCAGGACCAGGACTCTGGGGAGAGAGGGTTAATTCCAGGTCTGGGACAGGAAAAGTACATGGAACATCTTCTTGGCCTCCCAAACTAGGAAATGCTCAAGGATTGATGAGATCATGTCAAAGGATGCAGGAGCCAACTCAGAGGCTCCAGCTGGTCAAATCTGGGATAATTTGAACATCAAAAATAAAAATGATAACAATGGATACTGAATTAAAACAGTAAATTTTCTAGAATCCATGAGTTTGAAGTGACCATTTTAAAAAGGAGAGGTGCTAGGCACTGTGATATGTACTACAGTCCCAGCCACTCAGAAGGCTGTGGCAGGAGGGCTACCTGAGCCCAGGAGTTCGAGGCCTGCCTGAGCAACAAAGCAAGACCCCATCTCAAAGAATAATAAAAAAAATTAAAAGTGGAGAGAGGATCATCAATAGGTGTTGAAACTGAAAATTCGTGGGGAAATGGGTCTCAAATTATCATCACATATTTGCATTAATTACAAAGGGGAAAGGTAGCTTTATAAGGAATATGAAACATCATTTTAACCAAGAGAGACCAAATTTATTATCAACTCTAATAGAATGAATGACATTATATGCCCCTGATATGATGAATGAATGGGAAGGACACAACTTCATCTGAGGCCACGACATTTTATTTTGTGGTATGGGTGACTGAACCCAGGGCATTCTTCCTCCGAGCTACAGCCCCAGTCCTTTTAATTTCTTTTGTTTTATTTTGAAACAGGGTCTCACTAAGTTACTGAGGGTCTCACTAGGTTACTGAAGGTCTCACTAAGTTGCTGAGTCTCAGCCTCCCAAGTACTGAGATTACATGCATGCACCACCACACCTGGCAGCCACAATTTAAAGATAAGTGTTTATTCATTATTGCCAAAATGTTTAACAATCTAAGCCAAAAAAAAGCAATCAGGCAAATCTTAGATCGTGGGACATTCAACTATACCATCAGGTTGGTCCCTTTAACTATGATTACTATGTAAGCCTGTAATCCCAATACTTGGAAGTCTGAGACAGGAAGACTGTAAGTTCGAGGCCAGTGCACAATAACTTAGTGGGACCCTGTTTCAAAATAAAATACGTCTGGGGTGTAGTTCAGAGAGAGCATGCCCTGGGTTCAATCCCCAGTACCATACACACACACACACACACACACACACACACACACACACACTCAAAAAAAGATTTCAATGTCATGAAAGACAAAATGAGGCTATGGGGCTGGCATGGTGGCACATGCCTGAAATTCTAGTACTTGGGAGGCTGAGACAGGAGGACTGCAGGTTTGAACCTAGCCTCAGCAACTTAGGGAGGCCCTCAGCAAATTAGCAAGACACTGTTTCAAAGTAAAAAATAGAAAGGGCTAGGGGTATAGCTCAGAGGTAGAATGCCCCTGGGTTCAATCCCAGTTCCAAAAAAGAAAAGAAAAAGAGGCTGTGGAGAAAGGGGGGGTCTGTTCTATACTAAATAAGACTGAAGAGACAGGAAGCCTGGCGTGGTGGTATATGTCTATAATTCCAGTACTTGGGAGGAGGCTGACACAGGAGGATCCAGGTTGGAGACCAGCATGCTTAACTTAGGGAGAACATGTTTCTAAATAAAAAATAAAACTGGGCTGGGGTGTAGCTCAGAGGTAGAAGGTTTCCAGATTCAATCCCCAGTACCACAAAAAAAGAGAGACATGAAAATTAAACTAAAGTAGATTCTGCATTTAAAAAAAACAGCTATAAAGCCCAATGTGGTGGCACATACTTATAATTCCAGCTACTTGGGAGGCTGAGACAGGAGAATCCTAAGTTCAAGGCCAGCCTGAGCAACTCGGCAAGATCCTGTCTCAAAATAAAAGGGGCTGGTGGTGTAGTTCGATGGAAGAGCACTTGCCTGGCATATTATGAGGCCCTGGGTTCAATTCCCAGCATTGCAAAAAAAAAGCTATAAAAGACATTACTGGGCTAAACGGATGAAATTTTACTATGGACAATATATTAGCTAAGCTCATGATAATATTAGGTCCTGTGGTTAAACAAACAAGTGTCCTTTTTCTTAGGAAGCCACTGCTGAAGTTCAAAAAATTCACCAAAAAAGTCTCTGTGTCTGCTTGGAAAGAGGGAGAAAAAGCAAATATTGCAAAACAATCTGCAAATGAGGTCCCAGTCCCTCTGTAAAAAGTGTGATCGCACAGATGCAAGGCCTTGTGGCCAAACAGGATTCTCTTACGCCACTACATAATCTTTACATTTTTCTTTCTCCAAAAAACATACTTTAGAAATGTAAAAACCCTTCTTAGCTCAAGGGCTATACAAAAACTGGTATGGTTTTCTAGTGGGGTAATGAGAATGTTCTAAAATTAATCGTGGTAACTGCACAATCTTTAACTATACTGAAAGCCACTGAATTGTACACTTTAAATGGGCGAATTGTATGGCATATGAATTATATCTCAATAAAGTTGTTTGTTAAAAAACTGGCTGTGAGTAGGTCATAGTTTGCTGACCCCTAATCTACCACTGGGTGGTAAAAAACTAACGAACTAAACCAAAGAAAAAAAATACCGAAGAGAATTTCCATTCTCATTTTATAGGACTAAATCAGGCTTATTTGAAAAAAAATTGCCAATGATTGTGCAGCTAAGAAAATTTGACACATTCATTCATATCATTTTAAATTTTGGTTAAACAAAGCAAGTTGATTACACTAGTTCTAAACCTTATTATTGTACTGTACAATTATTGAAAGGCTAAAATTCTGAGTACATCGCTGCAGTAGGAATTAGAAGACATCACTTATTGTTGTAGCCCTCAAAATCAGCAATTCCAAAATGACCACAGGACTGAAAATTTCAAAATAAGTAAAAGACCAAACTCTTGGGATAATTGAGACATGAAACTTTTTACTTCCTGGTGGTGCTTTTGTTTCTTACATTTAATTTTCTATGCAACTGTTTCTCTCGCGATTAGAACATATTCTCTATCTAAAAACAATTGTGGTAGGCCTTTCTCCCTTCAAAGGGATGATGACTTGGTATGTCAGAATACCAAGTCATCTTAAATTTTATGTAAAACTTTTAAATCTCAAAGCAACATTCTCTTGAAAACAAAAAGTAGGAGCCAGGTGTGGCGGTGCATGCCTGTCATCCCAGCACTTGGGAGGCTGAGAGGAGGATCACAGGTTCACAGCCAGCCTCAGCAACTTGGGGAGGCTCTCAGCAACCTAGCAGGACCCTGTTTCAGAATAAGAAATGAAATTGGGCTGGGGTGTAACTTGGAAGTAGAATGCCTCTGGGTTCGATCCCCAGTACCAAAAAAAAAGGAAAAAAAGAAAACAAAAAGTAGGTACCTTTCTCATCAGTGTCAAGAGCATCATCTTCAAGGTCATCATCAAAAATCTCTCGGCCATCTTCCACGTAGCCGGTACCATCTGCTGGAACAAAATTTAAGACGGGATCAAGTTCTAGAAGTAGTGAATAAACTGGGTGCGGTAGCACGCACCCAGTACTTGGGATGGTGAGACAGGAGGATTCCAAGTTTGAGGCCAGCCTCAGCAACTTAGCAAGACCCTGTTTCAAAATAAAAAATAAAAAGGGCTAAGGGTGTAGCACAGAGGTAGAACACCATTGGATTTAATCCCCAGTACCACACAAGAAATGAAAATGTCAAAGTGGCCAAAAATATTTTAGCTGTGACAAAAAGAACACTTTTATACCCATTCAGACGTTCTCCTGACCTGTTTCATTTTTAAGTGCAGCAGAATCCTGTTTGAACAAGTGTCAAGACAAGGTAAGGCATCCTCACAGCAGATGTGGAATCAAAACCAAGGAATATGCACCATGCCTGCTAGGTGAGCTAGGAAAATGGTTTGGCCCACAGGATCAAAATCTTTGCCAAAAAAGGTTGCTTTATAGGAGTTTTATTCTATCAGAAGAATAAAAAGTAAAAGAATCAAGAATACCACAAGCCCAGAAAAGAACCCTAATCTATGTGAGAGAATTGGCAGTATAACTGAGCTCAATTACAGAAGTAGAAACATAGACCCAGGCACAGTACACGTCTCCTTCCTTTGGTCAGCACTCATAGGCAGAAACAAGGGGGAGGAGAACAGCAGGGCCAGCTTTTGCCCTGTACTTTTCCCTGCTCCAGTCACCTCTCACACCTACAGCCTCCTGCACCCTTCACAGCAACTCTGGGAAATAGTTTTGTTAACTCCAAATTACAAATCAAAAACTTGTGGCTCAAGACATTAAGTGACTTGTTTAAGGTCAAAATTTGAACCTACATCCCTTAATTTCAGATGTGTGTTGGCTACACAGGCACATGGCTCCTCCCAATTCCTTTTTCTTTTTTTTTTTTTTTGGTGCTGGGGATTGAATAATGCAGGGTCTCATGTAACCATTCAATTCCTACACAGACATTTTCCAGAAGATTTATACTATATCCTGAGGCATGTGACTAGATTCTCCAAAATGCCACCAAGTCAACTTCCTATTGTTATGCTTCCTCAATCTCACATTACTAAGGAAAATCCAAACCAAAGGTACGATCCTAACAATGCCTCACATCTGCCCAAGCAACGCGGCAAATCTGCCACAGAAAAACCACGAGAGGCAACTAACTGGCAGGTAATTTCTTCCCACATACCGTCATCCACGATCCAGTCATCATCCTGGCGTGCCTGAACCAGCTTCGAATACTGTTCTTCATCAACTTCTTCATAAACACTTGTGAAGTCCTCGACCTGCCATTATACAAGTTTGAGAAAAGCTTCAAGTGAAGTGAAAGTGTTAAACAATTCTGATGAAAAAATTGTCAAATTGAAACTGGGATGGCAGCCTGACGGAGAAGCTGCAACCAAATCATGTGTTCTGACATTCAACACCACTACAGGGTTTTCCTTAAATAGACATCAATTAACTTAGTATTCCTTTTAGGTGGGTGTTAACATACGATATTAAATGATTCCATTAGCATAATACACTTGTCACACCATCAATTACTCATCTACTTCATAAAAAACAAACTGAATTATAGCCAATTCTTCATTAGCTGCTTTGGGGATTATTCACTTGTAATTTCTAGACTGGTTTTTCCTATACTTAGCAAATCTGTATGGCATATCATCTCCTTCTCCACTAGCTGATGGATGCTCTGCAAATAGATAATAATTTTAATAACTGTTGAACTGAATAAAATTCAAAAGGAAAATCTGCCTCATCCATCCCCCTTTAAAATTAGCAAAATGAATACATTCGATATTCTATAAGCAAACAAGAAACAGTTTTGGGGTGATCCATGTTTGCCTTACCACTGATCCCTCACCATTCTCAGGTCTTAAAAACACAGGGACTTAAATGCAGAGCTGTTTGAAGGGCAAGTCCAGAGAGAGTAGCAGGTCCTCCAATCACACTGGCTACCTGACTATCAGAGGGTCATTGCACCATGAGCTGCTGGTATAAATAAAGCAGACCACCTCTGCGCAAAGTAACAAACAGAACAGATGAACGCCACTGCTGCTGAGGCCCATGGGAACAGACCACTGATGCCCCAGATGAGAATCTAGTGAGCCGGTTAGAAAGGTCTCATAGAGCCAGGTGTGGTGGTGCACGCTTGTAATCCCAGTACTTGGGAGGCTAAGACGGGAGGATCACAGGTTCCCAGCCAGCCTCAGCTACTTAGTGAGGCCCTCTACAACTTAGTGAGGCCCTTTTTCAAAATAAAGAATAAAAAATAAGGCTGGGGGTGTAGCTCAGAGGTAGAATGCCCCTGGGTTCAATCCCCAGTATTGAAAAAAAGTTCTCATAGAAAATTCATTAAAAATCCCCCCTCCTCTCAAGAGTTCTGTCTCTTTTCAAATAAAGGAAGGGGGAAACAACTAACTCCATCTGAAAAATCATGGGACACAAAACTTTTGAGAGACTGATGGCCAGAGCTGATTGAATTTCTGCCACACATATAAGACTTGTAATAATTACAGGACTAGGCTTCATTGTCACTTCCTTTTTAACCTGCTCTACAGAGACCACTGGCAAATACCGATTTCGCCTTTCATCATTTGGTAACAGAAACCACCTACCTACCAAATAAAGTTTTTAACAACCCAGATACAAATTAGTCCAATTACTACTATTATATTGACCAATTTTCCTTTTTGATGGGGGCTGACATAATTTTTGTTGGTTGAAAGCATATTTTGTCTCTTATTTAAGTAACTGATTTAAATACTACCAAGAAGACACCAGAAAACTAGTTGTGTGTGTGTGTGCGTGGTACTGGGGATTTAACCCAGGGGCATTCTACCTCTGAACTACACCCCCAGCCCTTTCTTATTTTTTGTTTTGAAAACAGGGTCTCACTAGAATGCTGAGAGTCTTGCTACATTGCTGAGGCTATCTTCAAACCTGGGATCCTCCTGTCAAAGCCTCCCAAGTACTAGCACATTTTTAAAAATCATTTTGAGTAAAAAGTCATTTTGACTCTATGTGTGTGCGTGTGTGTGTGTGTGTGTGTGTGTGTGTGTGTGTGTGATGCTGAGGATTGAATTCAGGGCCTCGCACATACTATGCAAGCACTCTACCACTGGGTTACATCCCCAGCCCAGCAGACTCTATCTTTAAAAGCAATATTGCTACAGCATCAACTCTTAGAGCCATACAACTAATATCAGTGTTTAAAGGGAAATCAGCTACATTGTACCAACATCTGAAATGCCCCACAGAAACCCTTTACAGAAGTCCCTACATTAAAAATGCTTTACTCCTGCGTCACTGTAATCCTCTTAGCAACCCTTTATTATCTGGTTGCCTCCCTTAACTTGAACAAATGGTGCCAACCAAATGGCAAAAATCCTCTTCTATTTGCTTAATTGCCCAATACAGTATGGGCATGGTGAACATACATATTCCAAAGCCAGACTGCCTGGGTTCAAATAAAAGACCTGTCACTGTAACTTCCTAAACTTCCAGTGGCTCAGATATTTCACTTGCAAGAATGTTAATCACAGTATCTAATTTCATATGGTTACTGGAAGGATTAAATGAATAAACATATTGGTAAAAGCACTTAGAACAGTATGTTAGCTCAAAAAGTTTATTTGTTGTTATTGTTTCCTAGTATTAGTTTATCACTTCCTTGCCTTCGCAGTTAAGATACTCAGAGAGTGCTGAAGGTTAAGTTAAATAATGATGTGCAGATGGCAGCAACTCTGTGTTTTACCTGTAGGCCATAAACAAATAAGATTAGGAAGAATAATTCTGCCAGGTGTAGTGGCGCACACCTGTAAGGCTGAGACAAGAGGATCGTAGGGTCGGGCGTGGTACTTGGGAGGCTGAGACCGGAGGATCCGGGTTTGCGGCCAGCCTCAGCTACTTAGTGAGGCCCTCCAGAACTTCGTGAGACCCGGTTTCAAAATAAAGTATAAAAAAATAGGGCCGGGGGTATAGCTCGGAGGTAGAACGCTCCGGTACTGCAAAAAAAAAAAGAGGATCGTAGGTTTGAGACCAGCCTCAGCAACTTAGCAAGGCCCTCAGCAACTTAGTGAGTCCCTGTTTCAAAATAAAAAAAATAAAAAAGGCTGGAAGTATAGCACAGAGGTAGAATGCCCCAGGGTTCAATCCCAAGTACTACAAAAAAAAAAATTCTGACCAAGGAATAGGTGCTTAGCCAGACTGCTCAAGACTTTAAGAGTAAAGTAAAAGTACTTCTCAGTTCCCCCAACAAAGCCATGGGACTTACCAGAGATGCATAAGAATAAAATAATAAGAAGAATAAAATAATACATAAGAAAAAAATATAGATATAGCTACTCTGATTTTGGAATTTTAAACCCATCTGTAAAGTTCATTATTGGAACTTTTAAGGGTCCAGTATCCTCCATAATCTACAGATCTATCTCATGCTCACACTTGTTCAATATTAAGCCATTACCATTACAAGAAGCTTGAGCCGCACATGCCTGTAATCCCAGCTACCCGGGAAACTGAGGCAGGAGGATTGCAAGTTCAAGGCCAGCCTGAGCAGCTTAGCCAGACCCTGTCTCAAAATAAAAATAACAAAATAGGGCTGGGGGTGTAGCTTAGTGGTAGAACATCCGTGGGTTCTATCCCCAGTACCACAAAAACAGAAGCTTGAAATATATGAGTATTTCTAATTGGTGACAATGCTGACATAAGACTACCTGCAGGGTATGAATTAGATGAAGCATAGGAGGAAAAGAAAGGAAAAATGGGTTACTTACTTCATATTTATACTTCTCACCAGCTTTAGACTTTTTCAATCTTTCTAGAGCTTCTTGGCGCCCTTTCTTTGTTTTTTTTTCTCGCCGGGCTCGAGAAGCTACAAAACTCCCTGAATCTGACACAGCTGAAAAAAAAACCAAATTTACATGAGAGGTTGCAAAATTGTCAGCCATCTTCCCTCAAAAACAAAGAACATTTCTGGCCAACAATAACAGAATTTTACTATTATACAAACAGATCATTTTCATAATGTAAAATAATTCACAAATCTCATGGCCAAATAAGCTCTCTAGAAATTTTCTCTAAGATCCAGTTACAATGAAAGACCCTATTAATTTTTTCCACTAAACAGAAGAAAATCTCAAATTCAACTGATATCCAGCAGAGACATTAGAGAAAGGAGATCAGCTGCTAGCTGGTCCATAAACTTTACATTAAAATGACAGTTCACAAGTAATCCAGTGGGCCATAAAAGAATGACTCATTTTGTATTCTATTAATCAACATTCAAAGGGCTTTAAGAAGCACCTGCACTTTGCAAAGTACTGGGTGCTATGAGGGACATAAAGATCTACAAGACATGGGCCCTGTACTCATAGAACGCACAATCTAATATGGGAGCTAAGTAGCTACTAGATCTGAAACAATATTTAGCAATAACACATGCTCTAACTGAGGTTCAGATACAATACTTGGAATTTCAAAGGAAAATGTAGATTGGAGGCTGGGAAAATTTAACAAAGATGGTTCTGAGATTATTGATTATATCACTGATTTCAAGGCCTCGGTTGGTTATGCCATTGTAGGACGACCATAAAAAAATCACAAAGGATAACATGTGTTTAGCCAAAAATTATTCAAATGCAAGAGGGCCCCAGTGTTCATCCATTCAACTTTTAAACTATTCGTGCTTTTGGTGATCACAAGCTGACCACCCACGCACATACTGAAAAGAATTCATCCACAGAATTAAGACTTTCATTTACCAGCTGATGAATAATCAAATCGAAACGACAGTGCTGCCTGCCAGCCGTAAGTTTAGGCTCAGCACAACTGCCATCTATATCTGTGAAATTGAGTATTTTATTGTATTTGGTGCTAATTGATTTATTAAAGGAGTAGGCACCAAAAAGGAGACGTACTGATAAGAGGCATCCTAAAAGCTCCAACCCCAATGGAACATTCATAACAACATTAAGCTGTTTGACTCAGTATTTGACTGAAATAGAAGAAACAATCTAAAGAACATGTACCAAATGCTGGCAATAAACTGTTGAAACTATATTTTAAAGGTGAAGTATAATTAGAGAATCTTATTTTTTCTAGCTTTCTGGAAATGGAATCTCTATAACATTTCAGTCTATTGTTTGACTTTCACATTTGACTTTTAAATCCATTTTCAGAAAAGCATTAAGTAAAAATTAAGGAATGCAGGTACTTAATGATGACAGTCACACAATCTTGGGTGTCATTCAAATTATTTAAAAAATCGTGAGCAGGCCTACATGAAAAGGTTTCAGAGATTATTAAACATGACCAGTAAGTGAAAAGCTAGCCTCGGTATATTCCTTTCGCAATTCCCTTGACTCCTGACAAAATCTATAGGTCTTCACATAGATTTATTACACAGGCAACACCCTTCCACTACACAGGGGTTGAGGTACAATTACAATTACAGAGCTACCTGTCTTCAAGGAGCTCACAATCAAATAAAGCAAAAGGACCCAGTACTAACACTATAATAGAAATATGGTACCATAATAGAAGAGGTAAGAACACAGTAGGAAGAAATGTAGAGAGCCATTAATTTTGCCTGGGAAATCAGAGAAGGTTTAACAGGGGAAGTCTTCAATACAGGCCCAGGAAGAATTTCACCATCAGAGAACAGGGCAAAAAGTGGAACAGGGAGACAAGAGGCATGAGATAAATTACTAAGGAATGCAAATGCAAGGTGTATTCAGAAACTGAAAGTCAGTGTGGAAGGTGTAGAGAAGAACTGAGAAATTAAGAAGCAGCACATTCTAGCTCTGCCATTTGGTGGGTGACATGAGACCACCAATGAAGCAGTTAAGCAGTGACAGCTGTCCTGTTGTTTTAAGCTGCCCAGCATCTGAAACTGTGAAATTCCCCTCTTATATGTCTTGAGGGTTCACAGAGCCAATGTCCCCCAAAAGAAGCTGAAAAGGTAGGTGCCCTTTCCCAGACACTCTGGCAGGTAGGGCATGGGCATATAAAATAGGCTCTACCAATTAGAAACAACTGCTCAGGCTTTTAATCAGAGCCTAATGTCCCAAAAAGGGGGCTGTGGGCTTAAGGAGAGTCTAGAAGTAGTGACAGCTGCAGAAGGATTGAGATTATGGGGCAATAGTACCAGCAAGCTACCAAGGTACAAGCTACAACATCAAGTACTTGGTCACAGTTGGCAATGACTTACTCACCGGCCCGTTTTGTGGCACAATTTTAATCACTGTTTCTGGCTAAGAGCCCCCAAAATGGCTTTCCAGTCCTCCTAGATTTGTACAAACACAATATTCTAATAAACTCCTTTTCTGTTTAAATCAGCTACTGTTGTAAGTTACAGCTCACAACAAAGGACTCTGCCTAATGCAGAGCCTTAGGGTCCTCACCTGTGAAATGGGTATAACCATGTCTGCTTCATAAAGTTGTAAATATTAAATAAGGATGGCTATCTTACTTTGTACTTAGCAATATAGGAAACAATCATTTAATGTTTGTGTGTGGGGGGGGTGCAGTGTAGTCAAACACACATACACATACATATAT
>PVJS01046186.1:0-15893 GCA_004027185.1 Glis glis | reverse complement strand
CACCACACACACACACACACACACACACACACACACACACACAAAAGTAGTCCCCCTGAGGTTGCCCACATTATAAAGTTCACCTACAGCCAGGCGTGCTGGCACACACTTGTGATCCCAGTACTGGGGAGGCTGAGACAGGAGGATCACAGGTTTGCGGCCAGCCTCAGCTACTTAGTGAGGCCCTCCACAATTTAGTGAGACCCTGTTTCAAAATAAAGAATAAAAAAAATAGGGCTGGGGGTGTAGCTCGGAGGTAGAATGCCCCTGGGTTCAATCCCCAGTACTGAAAAAAAAAGTTCATGTACTATCAGTGTAGTTGAATGATTTCTAGTGAATTCAGACTTGTGCGATCAGTCCCATGATTGACTTTTAGAACATTTTCATCACCCCCAAAAGCTTCTGCATCAGCCAAGGATAGGATTACTGTAATCCCAGTTATTTGAGAGGCCAGTACCAAAAAAAAAAAAAGGTTTATGCGGGAAAAGAAAACATAGTAGATCACTGATAGTTTTACTTAAGGTGGGTGTGGTGGCAGACACTTGTAATCCCAGTACTTGGGAGGCTGAGATAGGAAGATCGCAGGTTCGAGGCCAGGCTCAGCAACTTAGCGAGGCCCTCCTCCATTTAGTGAGACCCTGATGCAAAATAAAAATAAAAAGGGCTAGGGGTGTAGCTCAGAAGCAGAATGCCCCAGGTTCAATCCCCAGTACCACAAAATAAATAAATAAATCTAGCACATCAAATTCTCATTAAATGTTTGTGGAATGAACAATAGAACAACAAGTGGATGAGTGAATAATAAATTGATGTCCTGGGAAGAAAGGGAGAGAAAGGTGGTCTTTCTGCAGATCTGAAAATACATGATCTTTTGGTTTTATTGAAAAATATACCCAAATTAGATTACTTTAAAATATCAGAGAAAGCCGGGCGTGGTGGCTCACGTTTGTAATCCCCAGTACTTGGGAGGCTGAGATAGGAGGATCTCAGGTTTGAGGCCAACCTCAGCAATGTAGCAAGGCCTTCAGCAACCTAGTGAGACCGCTTTAAAACAAAAAATATAAAAGGTTGGGGTTGTAGCTCGGAGGTAGAATGTCCCTGGATTCGACCCCCGGTACCAGATACACACACACAGTCACACACACACACACACACACACACACACACACACGATCAGAAAAGATTGGAGATTTTCATATAATATCACTCTTACTTGCTTTCCTGTGCGCTCTCCCGCGTGGGAGGAAAAGGGTAGAGTTGTAGGTGGTTGGGAAGACCGGCGCGGCCCTGGAGATGTGCACACGGGATTGTGGCTGGCACCTGTTTGGAGTCATGGTAGAAAAGGGGGCGCCGCCGCGGGGCTGGAGAATCACGAGGGGCCCCGTGCTGATTCCTGAGGCCCCTTCCGCTGATGAACCCCAGCAG
The DNA here is from genome assembly GCA_004027185.1 of Glis glis. Lineage (NCBI taxonomy): Eukaryota > Metazoa > Chordata > Mammalia > Rodentia > Gliridae > Glis > Glis glis. Next base: position 14,468 of record PVJS01046186.1, on the reverse strand, counting down.
CCCTGAAGGACGCGCCAGGAGCCGGGGCTGTGGCAAGGCCCTCGTCTGTGGCATGTGATTGGGGGCTACAGCGCTCTTACTTTGTTTTCTCTGAGAGTCCAAAGCACTATACTGACTAGGAGGCATATTTTTTTTTCAGGGTGTGAAATCAGACTCCCTAAAAGAGGGACTTTCTTTTGGAAAACCCAGGAGACAGGCATTTATAAAGATTTCCGTCTAAATCTGGATTAGATGATGGGAAGTGTGGGTGATGGGAATTCTCGATTGGGAAAAGCCACTTGGGTGTTATTTCCTTACAGCTGGAGTGCAAAGGCCCCATTGTCTTCCAAGTCCTCTTACAGCTCAATTATCAGAAAATTGATCGCATGTCAAAAAGTGACAGATTAATTGCCCAGAAATCCGAATGTGTAAGGGCTTGGCATCTGTGAAGCACGGGTGCTCGGGCGCTCAGCGCTTGGCTCCAGAGGAGTAGGCCCCGTGCGTAGACTCCTATTATTTTGGCTGTTTAATAACTATCATGGTTCATTAGGGCGGAATGGGGGGGCACCGTGTGATTCAAAAGTGGCAGCCAGGGTCTGGGGTATAGCTCAGTAGAACAACTGGGTTAGATTCCCAACACGGCAAGAAAAGAAAAAAAGAAAAAACAATGGCAGCCAAAGGTGACAATGTTTGCTTAATTTATTTATAGGTACCCTCATTTGAATGGAAAATCTTCCATTTCACATTCATTCTATGTGAAAAATTTTTCCAAGATTTTATTTTAAATTAACTGCTTAAGCCAGGCTTGGTAGTGCACACCTGTAATCCCAGTACTTGGGAGACTGAGACAAGAGGACTGCAGGTTCAAAGCCAGCCTTAGCAATTTAGCGAGACCCTGTTTCAAAGTAAAAAATGAAAAGGGCTGGAGGTGAAGCTTGGAACAAAACAAAAAACAAAAAGAACCCAGCCATTTGTTTATAAAAATTATTATTATTATTATTATTATTATTATACTGGAGATTGACCCCAAGAGCGTTCTATCTCTGAGCTACACCCCTAGCTCCCCCCCCCCGGTTTTTGTGGTGCTGGGGATTGAACCCAGGGGTGTTCTACCTCCTTGCTATGTCCCCTAGCCCTTTTTTATTTTTGGTTTTGAAACAGGGTCTCACTAGGTTGCTGAGGTCTTCACTAAGTTGCTGAGGCTGTCCTCGAACGTGTGATCCTTTGGTCTCAGCCTCCCAAGTGCTGGAATTACAGTCGTGGGCCACCACACCCTCCTATCCCTGGCCCTTTTTATTTTTAATTAATTAATTAATTAAATTTATTTTATTTTTTGTGTGGTACTGGAGATTGAACCCAGGGGCATTCTACCTCTGAGCTACATCCCCAGTCCTATTTTTTTTTTTTTGCAGTATGGGGGGGGTTGAACCCAGAGGCGTTCTACCTCCGAGCTACACCCCCGGCCCTATTTTTTATCCTTTATTTTGCAACCGGGTCTCACGAAGTTGCGGAGGGCCTCACTAAGTAGAGAGAGAGAGAGAGAGAGAGAGAGACAGGGAGAGAGAGCGAGAGAGCAAGAGAGCGAGAGAGCGAGAGAAAGAGAGAGCTGAGGCTGGCCGCGAACCCGGATCCTCCGGTCTCAGCCTCCCAAGTACTGGGATCACAAGCGTGCGCCACCACGCCGGCTTAAGTAGCTGCTTTGTAATGGTAGTAACAGTGAACACGCTGAGAGCTTCCTTTCAGCCTGGAGAGCATCCTGGTTATGACCAGCTTACTTACCAAGCAGCTGCCATGCGCTGCGTGCTCTTCCAAGCACTTTTTAGGGACTGTCTGTACAGTCAAGGTCCCATCCATAAGACCATGCCTCCACATTTTGAAGACAATTAGCCTTTCAGCGTTAGCTACAGCAATCTTGTGCATGCTGCTAATACTCTCTTCCTAGCGTTTTCATTAGTCAGGAGTGTAATGGTGCTGGGGAAATCTAATAATAAAGGTAAGCAATGGTAATTGGTTGTTATGGATTAATCAAAGAGTATATAAAGCAGGGCATATAAATTTTGGATCTAATCATCACTGTTCAGAAGTGTGCCGTGTCCTTTCAGAGAAGATGAATGAGCATGGGAGAAAACTGACATGTTTTTTCTCATTAATGACACTTCTTTTCATTAAAGATAAATTTGTCACTGGTGATTACCTTCTTTCTTTAAACAGGCTTGTATGGAATAACACGACTAGAGAAAAATACTAATAAATTTACCGTAATCAAATGAAGAGTGTTGATTCTTTCATATTTTTTCCCCTTGTATAACAGAATCTAAAATTTCAAGTTCATAACAACTCTGTAAATATACTAAAACCATTGAATTGTGCACTTTAAGTGGGCGAATTACATGAAAGGTGAACAAATTATAACAAAATCGTTATGAACGGCGGGGGCATCGCTCAGTGGTACTGTGCATGCTTATCATGCAGACGCCTCGTGTTCAGTCCCCGCACCAAACAAACAGCCCAACAACCTCTCACCCGAGACCCCCCAAAACAACAAAAAAATTAATAAAATTTAGGTCCCTGTCCTGTTAGAGTTTATTATTAAAAACAAATGAACAGGGCCGGGCGTGGTGGCGCACGCTTGTAATCCCAGTACTATGGGAGGCGGAGACCGGAGGATCCAGGTTCGCGGCCAGCCTCAGCTCTCTCTCTCTCTCTCTCTCTCTCTCTCTCTCTCTCCTTAGTGAGGCCCTCCGCAACTTTGTGAGACCCGGTTTCAAAATAAAGTATAAAAAATAGGGCCGGGGGCGTAGCGTGGAGGTAGAACACCCCTGCGTTCAATCCCCGGTACCGCAACAAAACAAAACAAAACAAAACAAACAAATGAACAGCCGGGCGTGGTGGCACACGCTTGTAATCCCAGTACTTGGGAGGCTGAGACAGGAGGATACGGGGGTTCGTGACCAGCCTCATCTACTTAGTGAGGCCCTCCGCAACTTAGTGAGACCCTGTTTCAAAATAAAGAATAAAAAATAGAGCTGGAGGTGTAGCTCAGAGGTAGAATGCTCCTGGCTTCAATCCCCAGTACCACAAAAAACAAAAACAAAACCAAAAAAACAACAAATGAACCAGAAGCTGGGAGTGGTGGCACACACCTATTATCTCAGTACTTGGAATACGGAGACAGAAGGATCACAGGTTCGAGGCCAGCTTCGGAGGCAGAATGCTCCTGGGTTCAATCCCCAGTACCACAAACATAAATGAATAAATAAATAAGTAAAAATAAGGTAGGTGTGGTGGTTCAAGGCCAGCCTCAGTAGCTTACCAAGACCGGTTCAAAATAAAAATAAACTGGGTGTGGTGGTGTATGCTAGTAATACCAGTACTTGGAAGGCTGAGACAGGAGGATAGCGGGTTTGAAGCTAGCCTCAGCAATTTAGTGAGACCCTATTTCCAAATAAATAAATAGGGCTGGGCTGGGGTGTGTGGCTCAGAGGTAGAATCCCCCTGGGTTCAACTCCCAGTACTGAAAAGAGAGAGAGAGAGAGAGAGAGAGAGAGACAGACAGACAGAGAACCAGGATCTCTCCTGAACATGGAATAAAGAGATACTGGTTAAAAAAAAATTAGCCTGGCATGGTGGTGCACACCTGTAATCCCAGTACTTGGGAGGCCGAGACAGGAGGATCACAGGTTTGCGGCCAGCCTTAGCAACTTGTAAGGCCCTCTGCAACTGAGACCCTCTTTCAAAATAAAGAATAAATCAGGGCTGGGGGTGTAGCTTAGAGGCAGAATGCCCCTGGGTTCAATCCCCAGTACCACAATACATAAATTAATTAATTAAATAAAGGCCTGGCATGGTGGCACACCTGTAATCCCAGTATTTGGGAAGCTGAGACAGGAGAATTGCAGGTTCGAGGATAGCCTTAGCAACCTTCGGAGACCCTGTTTCAAAACAAAACAAAAAAATAAAAAGGCCTGGGAATGTAGCTCGGAGGTAGAACGTGTCTAGGTTCAATCCCCAGCAACGCAGCCATGCACCTGAGCGTGGGCACACACACACACACACACAAACACACACACACACACTGCTGGCTGCTGGGGGTGTGACTCAGTGGTAGAGGCCCCTGGGTTCAATTCCCAGTGCTGCAAAACAAATAAGACAAAACAGGCTGGGGTGTAGCTCAGTGGTAGAGTACTTGCCTGGCATTCCCAAGGCCCTTGGGTTCAATCCCCAGCATTGCAACAAACAAACAAACCCCAAAAGGAAATTCCACCCCCCAGAACCCCAATTTTTTTCACATATTGTATCAGTGAAAGGCATATATAGCAACATGAATTTCCATCTGGCTCAATTATTTCATATTGAATATTTTTGTATCATGACTTTATTTGAGTGGGGATTATACAATATGGAGATAGTACACTTTAAGGCCGGGCGTGGTGGTGCACGCTTGTAATCCCAGTACTTGGGAGGCGGAGACTGGAGGATCCGGGTTCGTGGCCAGCCTCAGCTACTTAGTGAGGCCCTCTGCAACTTCGTGAGACCGGTTTCAAAATAAAGGATAAAAAATAGGGCCAGGGGTGTAGCTCAGAGGTAAAACGCCCCTGGGTTCAATCCCCAGTCCCGCAAAAAAAAAAAAAAAAAGATAGTACACTTTATAAAAGACTGCACATGGTGGTACACGCCTGTAATCGCAGTACGTGGGAGGCTGAGACAGGAGGATCACTGTTTTGAGGACAGCCTCAGCAAGTAGTGAGACTAGTCAACCTAGCGGGACCCTGTTTCAAAATAAAAATAATAATAAAAAAATAGGACTGGGGGTGTAGCTGGGAGGTAAAATGCCCCTGGGTTCAATCCCCAGTACCAAAAAAAAAAAGACTGCATTTATGCTTCAGTGGGATCCATTGTAATGTCAATTAAGCAATGGCTTATTTGATGAATATTACAAATGTACCAAATATAAAAAATGATATTATAAGCTGGGCGTGGTGGCGCACCCTTGTAATCCCAGTACTTAGGAGGCTGAGACAGGAGGATAGCAGGCCTGAGACCAGATTCAGTAACTTAGCGAAACCTTGGCAGCTTAGTGAGACCCTGTTTCAAAACAAAAAGTAAAGGAAGGGCTGGGGATGTCATTTGGAGGTAGAATGTCCCTAAATCCCCCATAACACACACACACACACACACACACACACACCAGAATTTCTGGGGGTGAGCCAGGTGTGGTGGCACACGCTTGTAATCCCAGTACTTGGGAGGCCGGAGACAGGAGGATCACAGATTCGAAGCCAGCCTCAGCAACTAAGTGAGGCCCTCTGCAACTTAGTGAGACCCTGTTTCCAAATAAAAAATAAAATAGGTGTGGGGGTGTAGCCCGGAGGTAGAAGGTTTGGGTTTCATCCCCAGTACCGCACACACACACACACACACACACACACACACACACACAAATTCTGGGGGTGGAATTCATGCATCAGTAGTTTCAAACGCACCCTCGATGATTTCAATTGAAATGCAGCAAGGTACTAAAGGTGTGCACCAGTTAGCAGAAGATGACTGGGGTCAGAGCGCTGGGTGACAAGAACCTGTCCCCAGCAGGCGCTTAGAAATGGGATTCTTTCTAAGGTAAGAACCGCCTTGCTTACATATATGTGCTAATGGACACTTTAAGTACTGACTTTGGGTGAGCTTAGGGCATAGCGAGCAGACATAAAATAAGGTGAAAAGGCAGCTAAAAAGGGTGGAAGCATGAGTTAAAAATCAAAGAAGCCGGGCGTGGTGATGCACACCTGTAATGACGGCACTTGGGAGGATTGCAGGTTCGAGGACAAGCCTCAGCAACTTAGCGAGATCCTGTTTCAAAATAAAATGTAAAAAGAGGCTGGGGTGTAGCTTGGAGGTAGAAATCCCCACTACCAAAAAAAAAAAAAAAAAAAAGAAAGAAAGAAAGAAAAGAAAAAAATAGGAAAAAAGAGCTAAGGCGGTTAGGGAGGACTGAGAATCCCTTTAATTGTCTTACATTTTAATACTAGAGTGGACATTAAGAATCTGATTCAAAATCCTCAGGAAGGTAAGGGATTAGAAATCAAGTAATGTGCCCAAGCACATGTAACCAATTTACAACAAAACTGCCACCCTAACCCTACACAGGGCCAGAGGCCCTCCTTCCTTTCCAAATCATCTGTTGAAACAATTTCATACTTCTAGGAAAGCTGCAAAATACCTTAGACAGTCCTGTTAGCCCTTTACCTGGCTTTCCCTAATGTTAACCGCTTTCTTTTTTTGGGGGGGCTGGGGATTGAACCCAGGCGTGCTCTACCTCTGAGCCACTTGCCCAGCCCTTTTTATTTTTTATTTCCAAACAGGGTCTCACTAAATTGCCTGGGCTCCTAGAATTTGCCATCCTTCTGTCTCAGCCTCCCAAGTACTGAAATTACAGGTGTGCCACCTGAGTTGGGGAAAGGTAATGTTAATCTCTGGCAGAGCCGAAGTTCAAAGATGAAAGTCAGGAAATTAACATTAACCGAATGCTACATTCTTTTACAAATTGAGAAACCACAAGAGGTAGAGCAACTTGCTCAAGGGCACACAGCCAGCTATGGCCAGAGCCAGGTACCAAGGAGACACAAGGACCCACTTCCCTTCATTGAAACCCCAGGCTTGTGTAATCCCAGTACCTGGGAGGTCCACAGGAGGATCACAGGTTCGCGGCCAGCCTCAGCAATTTAGTGAGGCCCTCCACAACTTAGTGAGACCCTGTTTCTAAATACAAACAAACAAACAAATAAATAAATAAAATAGAGCTGGGGGTGTAGCTCAGGGGTAGAATGCCCCAGGGTTCAATCCCCAGGGGAAAGAAAAGGAAAGGAAAGGAAGGGAAGGGAAGGGAAGGGAGGAAAGGAAGGAAGGAAGGAAGGAAGGAAGGAAGGAAGGAAGGGGAGGAGGAGGAGGAAGGAAGGAAGGAAGGAAGGAAAAGAAAGAGAGAGAGAGAGAGAGAGAGAGAGAGAGAGAGAAAGAAAGAAAGAAAGAAAGAAAGAAAGAAAGAAAGAAAGAAAGAAGAGAGCTGGGCGTGGTGGCCCACGCTTGTAATCCCAGTACTTTGGGAGGCAGAGACTGGAGGATATGGGTTCGCGGCCAGCCTCAGCTCTCCCTCTCTCTCCCAGTCTCTCTCTCTCTCTCTCTCTCTCTCTCTCTCTCTACTTAGTAAGGCCCTCCGCAACTTCGTGAGACCCGGTTTCAAAATAAAGTATAAAAAATAGGGCCGGGGGTGTAGCACGGAGGTAGAACGCCCCTGGGTTCAATCCCCCATACCGCAAAAAAAAAAAGAGAGAGAGAGAGGAGGAGGGGGAGGGAGGGAAGGAAGGAAGGAAGGAAGGAAGGAAGGAAGGAAGGAAGGAAGGGGAAGGGAAGGAAGGAAGGAAGAACGGAAGGAAGGAAGGAAGGAAGGAAGGAAGGAAGGAAGGACCCCCAACCAGCCCGGCGTAGTCCACAGGGATGCATAACAAGGAGACGCGCTGCTGACCTGGGGAGCCGCCGAGGCCCAGGCCCCTTCACGGGCGGGTGAGGCCCCTTCTTTCCGAAAGGCCTCGCACTTGGCTGAATGCGTTGACATCTTCAGGATCGTGTCTTTGGACTTGGGTTTTGCAGGTGCAGGGCGACGGCAGGACGGAGGCGGAGCGGAAGCCAGCAGCGGGCGGGCTGGCGGCTTGGAGCCGGTGCAAACCCGCAGGCCCCGGGGTCCGAGCTGGCCTGCGCGGGCGGCGGTGGACACGGGCTCGGGAGAGGGGGCTCCGCGCGGGTCTCTGTACCGCGCCCCTGCAGCTCCACGCCCGCCTGCCGGTTCTCAGACCGCAAACTTCGTCAGAAAATTACTACAAAACAAAAACGTCCAGGGGCTCCGCGCCGCCAGGCGCTTCAGGGGTTAATGGACTGCTGCAATGAGTTAGAATCTCTGGGATCAGAAACTGCTGTGACACGGCAGAGCAAACATCCACAGCCTTAGAAAGAAATTAAAGAGTACCACCGTCAGCCGGGGGCGGTGGCGCACACTTGAAATCCCAGCACTTGATTGGCTGAGACGGGAGGATGGCAGGTTCAAGACCAGCCTCAGCACCTTAGTGAGACCCTGTTTCCAAATAAACAATAAAGTAAAATAAAACAGGGCTGGGGGTGTAACTCAGAGGTAGAATGCCCCTGGTTCTATCTCCAGTATCACCACCAAAAAACATAAAAAATTAAAAAAAAGTTCCACCTTCAATGGAAAACAACAGTTTCGTATGATGCTTCAGATGCTGCACCATTTATTAACAACGGAGACAAATCTTTCTTCCTTTTTTTTTTTGGTACTGGGGCATTCTACCTCTGAGCTACATCCCCAGCCCTATGTTTTTTTATTTTATTTATTTTTTTGAAACTGGGTCTAAGTTGTGGAGGGCCTCACTAAGTTGCTGAAGCTGGCCTTGAACCTGCGATCCTCCTGTCTCAGCCTCCCAAGTACTAGGATTACAAGCTCCGCCACCATGCCCGGCTAACAATGGATGTAATCAAATTCCGGTACCTGCTCCAGTTTGCCGAATCAAACAATTGGGACAAGCTTTTGGTAAGAAGGAAAAAGAAGTTTATTGATTTGCTAGCAAATTGGAGAAGCCATAAACTTAAAACCCCGGATTCTCCCCCAACAAAGGAATGGAGTCCCTTTTCCCCCAAAGGAATGGAGTCCCTTTTAAGAGTTCATTCATGCCGGGAGTGGTGGCCCACCCTTGTAATCCCAGTACTTGGGAGGTGGAGACCAGAGGATCCGGGTTCACGGCCAGCCTCAGCTACTTAGTGAGGCCTCCGCCACTTCGTGAGACCTGGTTTCAAAATAAAGTATAAAAAATGGGGCCGGGGGTGTAGCGCGGAGGTAGAACGCCCCTGGGTTCAATCCCCGGTACAGCAAAAAAAAAAAAAAGAGTTGGTTCTTCAGAGACCTGCGTGGTGGCACACGCTTATAATCCCAGTATTTGGGAGACTGAGACAGGAGAATCGCAGGTTCGCCGCCAGCCTCAGCTACTTAGTGAGGCCCTCCGCAACTTAGCGAGACCCTGTTTCAAAATCAAGAATAAAAAATAGGGCTGGGGGATGTAGCTCGGAGGTAGAATGTCCCTGGGTTCAATACCCAATACCGCAAAAAAAATAAAAAAAAGAGTTTGCTCTTCAGGGTCACGTGTCAGAAGAGACTCTAAGTCGTCCTTGAGTTAGTTCTTCCTCAGAAGCACAGGTGTCAGGTGTCCAGTCTTCACTCCTTTGGTTAGTAAACTGATAAGAGCCTGTTCTTTGTTAGCAAGGGGAGAAGAAGAGGGGCAGGAGGAAAAGAGGGGAGGAAAAATATCAGCTTTGAAGCAGGCCATCTGTTAATTGCCAGGGTTGAAAGTAGGCCCTGTTACAGGGAGACAATTTAAAGATGGATTTTTTTTTTTTTTTTTTGCGGTACCGGGGATTGAACGCAGAGGCGTACTACCTCCGCGCTACGCCCCCGGCCCTATTTTTTATGCTTTATTTTGAAACCGGGTCTCACGAGGTTGCGGAGGGCCTCACTAAGGAGAGAGAGAGACAGAGAGAGACAGAGATAGACAGAGCGAGAGCTGAGGCTGGCTGCGAACCCGGATCCTCCGGACTCCGCCTCCCAAAGTACTGGGATTACAAGCGTGCGCCACCACGCCCGGTTTAAAGATGGATTTTTTTAATTTTAATTTGTACTGGGGACTGAACCCAGGGACATTCTATCTCTGAGCTACACCCCCAGCCCTATTTTTTATTCTTTAGTTTGAAACAGAGTCTCACTAAGTTGCTGAGGCTGGCCACGAACCTGCGATCCTCCTGTCTCAGCCTCCCAAGTACTGGGATTACAAGCGTGCGGCACCATGTCCGGGGATGTAGCTCGAAGGTAGAATGCCGTGGGTTCTGTCCCTAGTCACACACACACACACACACACACACACACACACACACACACACAGTGGATTTTTTAGCCGGGCAGTGGCACATACCTGTTATCCCAGCACTTGGGAGGCTGAGACAGGTGACTATTTTATTCATATGACAGTAAGTCAGAAATAAATACATTTGGTAAAAACATACCAGGTGAAAGGTCACATAGGGATCTGTATTTTTTTCTATACTTTATTTTTCCCAAATAAGTACCTGCTCCCCCTGGTTACACTACAGAAAACTCACTTAACAAACTACTTTCAACTGTGAGTGGACTCACAAATCCCTTGACAGCTTTATGAAGCTATTGCATAACATGTTTAATGACTTTTAAAATCTGTTCCCGTTGCTTCATGGTTAAGTGATCTATATAGCTCTTTCCTCCGACTTGTTTCTGTTCAATGCATTTGTACATTTCTCATTACCATCAGCGTAATGGAGTGGAGTTCTCAGAAAGGACAAACAGTTCAAACTATTTCAAAATACTGTCCTCTACTTTTTGGGGGGGTACTGGGAATTGAATCTAGGGGCATTCTACCTCTGTGCTACACCCCTGCCCTTTTTTATTTTTATTTTTATTTATTTATTTTTTGGCAGTACCGGCGATTGAACCCAGGGGCATTCTATCTCCGGGCTACACCCCCAGCCCTATTTTTTATTCTTGATTTTGAAACAGGGTCTAAGTTGCAGAGGGCATCACTAAGTAGCTGAGGCTGGCCGCGAACCCGTATCCTCCTGTCTCAGCCTCCCAAGTACTGGGATTACAAGTGTGCGCCACCACGCCCAGCTGCCCTTTTTTATTTGTTGTTTGGAAACAGGGTCTCCCTGAAAGAGGGTTGCTGAAAGCCTTGTTAAATTGCTGAGGCTGTCCTTGGACCTGATATTCTCCTGTCTCAGCCTCCAAGTACTGGGATTATAGATGTGCGCCACCATGCCTGGCTGTCCCCTACTTTTAGAAGACACCCCCACCCACCTTCCAAAATTGAGTTTAATTTTTTTGTTTGTTTGAGACAACGTCTTGCTATGTTGCCCAGACTGGTCTTGAACTTGTGGCCTTTAGTGATCACCCCTCTCACCCGCCCAAATAGCTGGGCTACAGGTGTGTACTACCACACCTGGCAGTTTCTTCATTTGAATGAGAAATACATCTGTTACAAGCAATAGGTGTCATATTTATAGCACATTCTGCAGGCAAATGCATATGGAAGATCAAAATACAATCAGAAGGTTGTTTAGGTTGGGCATGGTGGTCCATCCCTGTCAAAGATCACAAGTTCGAGGCCAGCCTGGGCAACCTGTTGAGACCCTGTCTTAAAACAAAAAAATAGAGTTTGAGGCTAGCCTCAGCAACTTAGTGAGATCCTGCTTCAAAATAAAAAATAAAAAAGGAGCCAGGTGTGGTGGTGCAGGCCTGTAATCCCAGTACTTGGGAGGCTGAGATAGGAGAATTGCACATTCGAGGCCAGCCTCAGCAACTTGTCAAGACTCTGTTTCAAAGTAAAAAATAAAACTGGTTGGGGGTGTAGCTTAGAGGTAGAATGCCCTTGGGTTCAATCCCCAGTACCAAAAAAATAGAATAAAATAGGACTAGGGGTGTAGCTCAAAGGTATATATAGAACATTAAGAAGTTGCCTTATTAGGAATGGGGATGTAGCTCAGTGGTAGAGCACTTGCCTAGGATGCATGAGGTCCTGGGTTCCTGCAAAAGAAAGGCAGGAAGGAAAGAAAACAGAAATTGCTTTATTAGGGATGGGGATGTAGTTCAGAGGTAGAGTGCATGCAAGGCAGAGAGAGAGAGAGAGAGAGATTGATTTATTGATAATTCCACTACTTGAGAAAAGCAGCTTTTTTTTGTGATACTGGAAATTGAGCTCAGGACCATTCTACCTCTGAGCTACACCCCCATCCCAGTCCCCCTCTTTTTGTGGTACTAGGGATAGAACCCAGGAATATTCCACCTCCAAGCTACACCCTCAGCCCTATTTTATTTTTTTGTTTTGAAACAGGGTCTCGCTAGATTGCTGAGGTTGTCCTTGAACCTGCGATTCTCCGTCTCAGCCTCCCAGGTACTACGATTACAGGCATGTGCTACCATGCCCTGCCACCCCCAACCCTTTTGAAATTTTTATTTTGCTGGGCGTGGTGGCACATGCTTGTAATCCCAGTACTTGGAAGGCTGAGACAGGAGGATCCGGGTTCGCAGCCAGCCTCGGCAACTTAGTGAAGCCCTCCACAACTTAGTGAGACCCTGTTTCTTTTTTTTTTTTTTTCGATACCAGGGATTGAACCCAGGGGCATTCTATCTCCGTGCTATATCCCCAGCCCTATTTTTTTATTCTTTATTTGAAACAAAGTCTTGCTAGGTTGATGAGCTTTTCACTACTTACTGAGGCTGTCCTCGAACCTATGATCCTCCTGTCTCAGCCTCCCAAGTTCTGGGATTATAGGCATGTGCCACCATGCCTGGCTAAAAAATTTATTTTGAAACAGGATCTCTCTAAATCACTAAGTCTCGAACCTGCAATCCACCTGTCTCAGCCTCCCAAGTACTGGGATTACCTGTGCACAGCACAGTGCCCATGTGAGAAAAGAAGATCTTTCATGAATTTGTTCAGGAGGCTGGGAGGGGGGCTGTATTTGTTTGAGAAGCAGAGCTGGCCGGGCGTGGTGGCGCACGCTTGTAATCCCAGTACTTTGGAAGGCGGAGACCGGAGGATCCAGGTTCGCGGCCAGCCTCAGCTCTCTCTCTCTCTCTCTCTCTCTCTCTCTACATAGTGAGGCCCTCCGCAACTTTGTGAGACCCGGTTTCAAAATAAAGTATATAAAATAGGGCTGGGGGTGTAGTGCGGAGGTAGAACGCCCCTGCGTTCAATCCCCAGTACCACAAAAAAAAAAAAAAAAAAAAAAGAAGCAGAGCTTAGGTCTCCTTGACCTGGTTAGCACTGTTCTTCCATCAGTCATATCAGCAACGCCTCCCGTAGATAACACACTTTCAGAAGGTTAGCGTCCCTAGGGTCTGGTTAGGAATGCAACTTCTCAGGCCATCCCCTAGGCTCACTGAAAGTGGTACTCTAAGGGAGGGGTCCCACAATCTGAGTTTCAAGTAGTGCTCCAGGGGATTCAGAGGCCAGCTAAAATTTGATAAGCCCTGGGTTAGATGTCTGTTTCCAAAGCTATTCTAGTGATAAAAATACGGGGTGGGGGTGGGGCAGATGAAAACTAAAGCTTCTCAGAACTTTCCCTGGAGATGGACTCAGGGATCCGCTCTGGGCTGAATGTTTTAACTGGGAGTGGGGGAGGGGGCCTCCTCCTCAGTAAATTTAGGAAGCCCTGCCTAGGTTATCTCTAAGCCTGTCCATCCATCCTTGCCGGAGTAGAAAGGTGTTAGCCAGGCGTGGTGGCGCACGCTTGGAATCCCAGTACTTGGGAGGCTAGACCGGAGGATGAGGCCCTCTGCAACTTAGTGAGACCCTGTTTCAAAATAAAGAATAAGCCGGGCGTGGTGGCGCATGCTTGTAATCCCAGTACTTTGGGAGGCGGAGACCGGAGAATCTGGGTTCACGGCCAGCCTCAGCTCTCTCTCTCTCTCTCTCTTTCTCTACCTAGTGAGGCCCTCCGCAACTTCGTGAGACCCGGTTTCAAATAAAGTATAAAAAATAGGGCCGGGGGTGTAGTGCGGAGGTAGAACGCCCCTGCGTTCAATCCCCGGTACTGCAAAAAAAAAAAAAAAAAGAAAGGTGTTTTGAAATTATGAAAAAAAACAAAAGTGAGAGTGAGTGAGGATTAGAGAGATGCCTGCTCTTCCAAGTATGAACTGAGATGAACTGAGGCAGCGAGAGCCCAGGTCAAGAGACAGGTCAAGACCCTGTTGATATCAGCCGGGGAGCCATTGCCTGTAGAGATGAGGAAGCGAACGAGGCAGCTGAGGTCGCTGTGTGCGGAGGGAAGGGGAGAACGGAGCATAGACTTTGGTTACTAACTGAGACGGCCTGCAGGCATGACGTGGAATGTAACTGACCCCTGACCTAGACTGGACATTCTGGAATCAGGTGTCCAGAACTCAGAGGAGCAGGTGCTTGCTGTTGGCCCTTTGTCTCTGCAGGTTCCGTATTCACAAATTCAACCAACCTCAGATGGAAAAGGTTAAAAAAAATGTATAGCCCTACTAAACTTGCACAGACTTTTTAAAAATTCCTTGTCATTATTCCTAAACAACATAGTTTAACAACTATTTAGATAGCATTTGAGCCGGGCGTGGTGGCTGATGCTTGTAAATCCCAGTACTTGCGAGGCTGAGACCAGAGGATCCCAGTTCGCGGCCAGCCTCAGCTACTTAGTGAGGCCCTCTGCAACTTAGTGAGACCCTGTTTCAAAATAAAGAATAAAAAATAGGGCTGGGGGTGTAGCCCAGAGGTAGAATGCCCCTGGGTTCAATCCCCGGTACCACACACAAAAAAATAGATAGCATTTTTGTATTAGTTTTTTTGTGTGTGTGCTATACCCCCTAGCCCTATTTTTTTTTTTTTTTT
>PVJS01046185.1:0-15926 GCA_004027185.1 Glis glis | reverse complement strand
GGCCCTCTGCAACTTCGTGAGACCCGGTTTCAAAATAAAGTATAAAAAAAAATAGGGCCAGGGGTGTAGCGCGGAGGTAGAACGCCCCTGTGTTCAATCCCCAGTACCGCAAAAAAAAAATATGCATGAAGGACAGCACCCCGATACAAGTGGGGGTGTCGGTAGTGGATGGGACTCTGCATAGTCGCCTGCCCTCGGGCAGGAGTGGCAGGGGCCTGTTACAGTTCCTGGGTCCGGGAGCTGATATGTGGATAGATGTTGTGGGAAGCAAGCTCTTGTGATGACCTGTGTTTTCCTCAGTGGAATGGGAAGCGCAGTCACGAGATTCATACGCGTGAGGAGAGAGGAGACCAGGTTAGCTAGCTGTCCAGGTTCACTGGGATTAGGGTATAGAAGGAGGGGTAACCTAGGAATTGAACCCAGGGGCCTTCTACCTCGGAGCTACACATCCAGCCCTTTTTATTTTTTATTTTGAAACAGTTTCAAAAAGTTGCTGAGGGTCTCTTCTAGCTAAGCTGCTGAGGCTGACCTTGAACCAGGGATGCTCCTGTCTCAGCCTCCCAAGTACCAGGATTACAGGCGTGCGCCACCACGCCCAGTGTAGCAGGACTCTTAAGTGTTGGGTAGGTGAGCTCCCTGCATCCCTCTTAAACAGTAGAGTCCTGGGTGGGGGATAGTTTTCTTCCAAGTATATGGGCTAAGTACACAGTAGCGTAGATATCTTTCTAATTTTGTCCTGTTCATTTTTAAATTTACAGATCATTAGTAATTATCAGCACTCTCGATGGACGGATTGCTGCCTTAGATGCTGAGAATCATGGTAAAAAGCAGTGGGACCTGGACGTGGGATCCGGTTCCTTGGTCTCATCCAGCCTCAGCAAGCCGGAGGTAAGAAATTTCAATTGAAGGTTGATTAGAAAACTTAGTTATAATGAGGAATTGCTGATGCATTTTCTTATAAAGCTTGGCTCTGGGCCCAGCTGCCTAGGTTTGAGGCCTGCCTGCCACTTACATGCTGTATCCCCATGGGGTAATTACTTAACTTTTCTATTCAATTCCCCTCCTGTAAAATGGGGCGGATAATAGCACCTACTCCTTAGGATTGTTTTAGGCATTAATTGAGTTAATCATATAAATTATTAGCTGAGGAATACTTGCTGCTATACCAATATAGCACATTGCCTGAGCTATAACATGATCATTTCTTATTATAAGATCCCTAGGAATAAGACAAATATAAATAAAAACTTAATTGAGTTTTACTAGTTATACATCCATGCTGCAGAATCCCGTAAATTATTATTCCCTACATTTTCCCTCAAATATGCATCCTAAATATAAGCATAATTTATCTGAAAATTTTTTTGAAATGTGATTCTAGACAAATTTGATGATTTGCAGAAAATTTTTACTTAATAGTTCTGAGCTCTGAAATGGTACAGGGAGCCGGGCGTGGTGGCACACGCTTGTCATCCCAGTACTTGGGAGGCTGAGATAGGAGGATCCGGGTTTGCGGCCAGCCTCTGCAACTTAGTGAGACCCTCCGCAGTTTAGTGAGACCCTGTTTCAAAATAAAGAATAAAAAATAGGGCTGGGGGTGTAGCCTGGAGGTAGAATGCCCCTGGGTTCCATCCCCAGTGCTGCAAAAATAAATAAATAAATAAATAAAATAAAATAAAATGGTACAGGGGAATGAGCATAGATTCAAGGAGACCTTGCTTCCAAAACTACTCTACACATGACTTCACAACTCGGGCAAGTGACTTAGACCCACCAGGCTTTAGTGCCCTCATCAGTAAGGTGAAGACCCTGCCTCCCCCATGGGGGAAGGAGGATTGATGGAGGGAAGCCCACTTTCCTTACCTTTACCGTTCACTGTGATGGGCTAAGTCTCCTTTCCTGGAACTTTATTTTATTGTTTAAATCGTTTAAAGGTAAATCCATCTTCTGAGATGTGGCTGCTAACCTTGAAGCAGTTCTGGTTTCCAGGATGCCCTGTCTTCTACCGTATGAAGTTGTTCCTGTAGGACACTCCCTAGTGTTGTCTTTTTTTTTTTCTTTCTTTCATCATCACTCTTTTTCTTTTAGAAGTTTCCTAACTGGTATTAAGTTTGGAAAAGGCTGCCGGGCGTGGTGGCGCACGCTTGTAATCCCAGTACTTTGGGAGGCAAAGACCGGAGGATCCGGGTTCGCGGCCAGCCTCAGCTCTCTCTCTCTCTCTCTCTCTCCCTGTTTCTCTCTCTTTCTCTCTCTACTTAGTGAGGCCCTCTGCAACTTCGTGAGACCAGGTTTCAAAGTAAAGTATAAAAAATAGGGCCGGGGGTGTAGCGCAGAAGTAGAACGCCCCTGTGTTCAATCCCCGGTACCGCAAAAAAAAAAAAAAAAAAAGTTTGGAAAAGGCTAATGAAGGGCTGAGAATACCTGAATAGTGCTGATGGAACTTTCTGGTGGAAACTGGGCCCAGCCACCCCTCCGTGAGGACAGGCTTCCGGGCCTCCAGGAAGCCCAGCCTGGGTTCTTCCGTGCAGCGCCCGGGCGGCGCTTAGGGACCAGCACAGGCACAGTTTCACATTTGCGGTGCACTAAGTCCTGACTAGACTTCAGAGTGCCTACTGCTTGTCAGGCGGTACACCAAATACCTCTGAGAACAGCGAACTTCTGTTGTAGTGTGAATTATTAGTGCAACTAGAAATTTGATCGTGAATTACTTTAAAAGTGTGAATAGGTATTCATTTTTAAAATGGTATTCAGATGAATCTCTACTCTAGCTAAACTCTTATTTGTGTTCTCCTGGGATTATGCTTGGGTATGCATGTTTTGCTTTATTTTTAAACTAGATATAAAGGATGATCAGCAAAATGAGAAGATTGTAAGCTGCTTGCATCTGAGGTAATTCTATAGTGTGTTGTTGTGGTGCAAAGCTTGTGTGTGTTTGCAAGCTGAAACACACACACACATACACACACCCTAAGCTGCATGGTGTGACACTGTAGAATGCAAATAGTTGTAATAACCCAAGTGCTGTTGTGTTCAAATTATAAGCAACTAGTTGTACTCAAAGGTTTTCTTACAAGTAGCAAATACGTTAGCCATTTTTAAACTACAGTTCAGCTTTCCTCGCTGTTCCCCAGTCCTTAACCGTTTTCTGTAGTTCATTAAGGATTAACTGTCCTCCCCCAACCCCTATCCATTAGACCCTTTGCAGAGAATACTTTGGCATGCTGAATTGCAAGCATATTTAAAAAGTTTCACTGTGCATCTTTACTGCAATAAACGAAGAGCTCACAAGCCACTTTTCCTCCAAGAGAAGCATTCGGATACCTTTTATATTATCTAGATTTTAATTTTCTACTTTACAGGGAAAAAAAAAAGAAAATCTAAAGGCATTGAACCACCTGTGATGACATGATAGGTTTCTAGGGTTTATTGTTGCCCCCAAGTTCTTGGAACCATTTCGTGAGAGTATGTGTTTATTATGTAAATATGCTAAACCTGCATTGTTCTCAGCTTGGAGTGTATAATTGATGCTCCTTACACACAGCGTAATTCTCATAGCAATCCTCCCGATGTTGATACGTTGGTCCCATTTTATAAAGAGGAAAACTGAAGCTCAGAAAAGTTATTTGCTTGAAGTCGCAGACCTACTATGTGATGAAGATTGAGCCCAGGCTGCCCGGCTGGACTGTGGCTCTGTGCTCAGGAGCCTTTTCGTGTGTGTGTGTGTGTGTGTGTGTGTGTGTGTGTGTGTGTATCCTTGTGACAAGCTCAGGCTGTTCATATAGTACAGCAAGTCTCAGATTTGTTTTCAGGACACTTTTATACTATTAAAAATTTATCAAGGGCTCTAAAGAGCATCCTTCTCCATGGTTTGTATCATCTGTATTTAGGAGATTAAAAATTAAAATAAAATTTCAAAAGACTAACTTGTTAAATAAATAATAACAAATCCATTGCATGATAACATAAGTAATATTTTTACCAAGAATAACTGTTTTCCAGTACAAAAAAAATGAATGAGAAAAGTGGCATTGTTTTATATTTTTGCAAATTTCTAGTTTAATATAAGACAACTAGATTTTTATATCTGCTTCTGTGTTAAATGTGTTGCTTGGTTGTTTGAATTATATGAAGAAACATACATATGTAGTTGGAGAAAGGAGGGGTATTTTAGTAGCTTTATCAAATAGTTGTCATTCTTTTTTGGGGGGAGAGGGCACTGAAGGTTGAACCCAGAGGCATTCTACTTCCAAGCTGCATCCCCAACCCTATTTTATTTTTTATTTTAAAACAGTATCTTGCTAAATTCCTGAGGCTGTCCTAAAACCTATAATTCTCCTGTCTCAGCCTCTCAAGTACTGGGATTACAAGTATGTACTACCAAGCTCAGCTGTGGTCATTCCTTTTTGATACTACTTTGGAACAGTAGAAGTTTTTCTGTTGTTGTTTTTTTGGTGCTGGGGAATTGAATCCAGGGCTATTCTATCTCTGAGTTGACCTCCCAATCCTATCCTATTTTTATTTTGAAACAGGGTCTCATCAGTTGCTGAACTCTTTGAGGAGTGCGGAAGGTCACATAGTTTTCATCATGAGGTGCTATGACCTTTTTGCTGTGTTGCTGTTCGTGCTGACAGTATAAAGCAATGCTGACTAAAACTGCTGGTGCCTTAGCGTGAAATGAACACCAAACTGCAGACATGATTTTCTAACATCATTTAGAAAACATGGACTCACTGAGTTACGTAGACCTCAATGTTGACATATTTCCTTATAGAATATCAAAAAATCAAATTTATTATTATCACTACTGAGTAATCCGAAAAGACTTTAAATTTCTTTTCTTTTTTTTTTTTTTTTTTTTTTTGCGGTACCGGGGATTGAACGCAGGGGCGTTCTACCTCCGCGCTACGCCCCCGGCCCTATTTTTTTATACTTTATTTTGAAACCGGGTCTCTCAAAGTTGCGGAGGGCCTCACTAAGGAGAGAGAAAGAGAGAGAGAGAGAGCGAGAGAGAGCGAGAGAGCTGAGGTTGGCCACGAACCCGGATCCTCCGGTCTCCGCCTCCCAAAGTACTGGGATTACAAGCGTGCGCCACCACGCCCGGCAAGACTTTAAATTTCATTTTATTTATTTTTGGTGGTGGGGATTGAACCCAGGGCCTCTTGCATGATAAGCAAGTGCTCTATCGCTAAGTTATACCCACAGCCCCCCAAAAGTCTTAAGTGCTGGAGAGATGTCAAGCTTCCATTGGCAGATACGAACTTTCCACTATTCTAATTTTCACTTGAAATTGAATTTTATCAATGGTATCGTCAGTATTTTTTAAGTGAGCAGTCTACTTTGTTCATTTCTGAGAACATGTCTGCCATACACCCGGGTCTCGTGACCACAGTTTTTCTCAGTCAGTTGCTGAGTCAGAACGGAGCTCTGTGAACGCGGTCAGGGAGCTCACGCGCGGTCCCACGGGGCGCCTCCTCAAGGTGCGCTTCCGTGTGTGCAGAAGGCTCGAGACGCGCTTCCTACTCATGCAGAAAAGTAAGAGCTGTGACCTCAGGGTCAGGATTTAATAAAATTAATCATGTCTATTGCTTCATCAGGAACATTTTTGCCAGGTAGAGTGACACAGCCTTACTTGGGAGGGTGAGGCAGGAAGCGCACACACTTGAGGCCAGCCTCCGTAACTTAATGAGACCTTGTCTCAAACTAAAATTTAAAAAGAGCTGGGGATGTAGCTCAGACGTAGAGCACTCCTGGATTCAATCCTTAGTACTGAAAAAAAAAAAAAGAAAGAAAGAAAAGAAAAATTATTATTTTTTACTTATGGTACTGGGGATTGAACCCAGGGGCATTCTACCTCCTAGATACACCCCCATCCCTATTTTACTTTTTTATTTTGAAACAGGGTCTCGCTAGGTTGCTGAGGGTCTCACTAAGTTGCTGAGGCTCTCCTTGAACCTGCAATCCTCCTGTCTCAGCCTCTCAAGAACTGGGATTATGGGTGCACACAATCACACCCAACAGGAAAAAACATTCTGAAGTGTGATGGTCTGTTTTGTTTTTTCCTATTGCTGTTAATGTGTGACAGAGAAGAACACAATGTCTGCAGTTTGGTGCTCATTTCACGCTAAGGCACCAGCAGTTTTAGTCACAGATAGCAACGCAGCAAAAAGGTCATGGTCTAATTATGAAAACCATTTGACCTTCCACACTCCTCAAAGAGTCCAGGAACTATATGCTGAGAATCACTGACCTAGTATATGATAGAAAGTACTATAAAAATATTTGTGAGATTATAAACATTAGCAAGGAGAGGGGAATGTATCGTGAGTTGAGTCATATATTATCCAACAAAGTGTGTACTGCAGAGCCTCAAAAAATGGAAAAAATACAATAAGAGAATCTAAAACTACCGTTTGACATGCCCTGAGCTGGATGCATACAATAATCAAACATTTCTAAATGCATCTGGTACAATTTTTTTTTTTTTTTTTTTTTGCGGTACTGGGGATTGAGCCTAGGGACATGCCACCTCTGACCTACATCCCCAGCCCTATTTTTTATTCTTTATTTTGAAACAGGGTCTCACTAAGTTTCCGAGGCCCTCACTAAGTAGCTGAGGCTGACCGCGAACCTGCCATCCTCCCGTCTCAGCCTCCCAAGTCCTGGGATTACAAGTGTGCGCCACCACGTCCGGCTTGATACAATAATGTATGAAGGTCCCTGACCTTCCCAATAGTTCATTTCTCCGTGTGAAAGCCAGTGTTTGGTTAGAAAGGATCATAATAGGTGGAGGGCTAGTTGCAGCAGGCAGAACTGGCACGGAGCTATATGGCAGGTGCCCCAGGTGACAATAAACAGAGCCGTGGCTCCGCTGGGGACGCCCGTATTAGAATGTCAGCTTCTCCCAGCTGTCGTCAAGAGTGATGTGAAGATGAAACAGAGTTAACTCAGGGGGCCAGGGAAGATGTATCCTCTGTGCAGCAGTTATTAAAGTTCTTTGTTAATCTAATGAGACACGGAAGGATAAAGAATTTGATAGACTATAATAATTTTTAAGTTATTATAGGTTGAGGGATTAATTGTGAATCACACGTGCATTTGGTAGAAAAATTAAAAAGTAGCCCAGGAACATTTTAGGCTGTGTGGGTATCATGGAGGAGGGACTTGGGTTTGGAAGCTCCAGGTCTAGTCATGATTCCTCCTTAACTTACGGTAGGAACTGGCTGAATTATTTAATCCCGTAGAACCTCAATTTCCTTTGCCATACGATTATGGGTTTGGGCTAAATCTCCAAAGATTGTTCTGGCTTTAGAAATCAGGTACAATCAAGTATATGAAACACCCAAATGAATTATCTAGAGAAATTTTTTAACTTCCCCTTTTACCACATTTAAGGACTTTCTAGAATAAAGAAAGAAAGCATGAATTCATTGCCCGCCACACTAGGTGCGTATCTCATCACTCCTGGTGCGCTCTAATCGAGTCCTTCGCTTTTTTGGATCCCGAAGGCACATGAAATGGCGTATTATGTTGCTTTCGTGGTGTTTTGGTTGTCAGCAAAAATTCCTGGAGGATAAGGGAGAGTGACAGTTTCATTAAGAACGCGCGTTCTGCGTTATATTTAGAATTGCATTCTATTCAGAGCTGCAGGCGGTGGAGGAGCCTTGGGACACAGGTCTCATTTGCCGTCCTTTCCTGTTGACAGGTATCTGCAGACTTCCTCAAAAGAATTTTGACACAAAACCAAACACCACACACATACACAACACACACACGCACGCACGCACGCACGCACGAGAAACGTGGTGGAATGAATGATGGACTGACAGTTTGCTCTCTGGGCTTAACAAATGTGCCCTCGGTGCCAAGCCTGGTATTTTTGAGCTGATTGTAGCTAAGAATCTTGCTCCTGGTTTTCAGGAGGACCTCCCGAAGTGAAATCTGATTTGCTTTTCTCTGGTAATTTACATGCAGATTCAGCCTTGGAAAGACACTCTTGAGATTTGGTTGTGGTTTCTCGCTGATGGTCTTAGAAATTTGTTTTGTAATGGATTAGCATGATAGTTTTTGTGTGGGGGTCTCTGGGTAGCCTTTGGATCACACTTCAAATCTAAGTAGAGAAAATATCCTTGAACTGTCTACTTGTTTATGTCTTGGAGCACATTATAAAGGCAAAGACCTTCCTTATTTTTACTTAGAATGCCATTGTGAAGAATATTATGATTCTGTATATGGATGTAACTGATCTGTACTTAGACAAATACCTTTTTCTTTTCATTATTTAGAGTTACCATTTTCATTTTCTGTTTTGTTTTTGTTAAAAATGCCCCCCTTTTTTCCTCCTAAAAAACCCAAACAATTCTATTGTAAGTCTCTACTTAGAGCTTGGGGTTTTATTTCAGGTACTTCTCCCCAGGGCACACATGTTTCTGTTTCAGACAGGTGTAGAAACAGATCTATGCTGCCCCTGCTCTCCCTCCTCCTCCCCTTCCTCACCAGCCTGTGCTCCTCCTGGCTGGTACTGGGCGGGGCCTTAGGAGGTGGAGTCTGTCTGAAGTGTGCACCTTTCATGTTCATTATTTGTCCACAAAAGGTCCATTAGGAAATCTTTTGAGTGTTGCTTTATTAAAAGAGGATCTGCAAGCCAGGCGTGGTGGCCCATGTTTGTAATCCCAGTACTTGGGAGGCTGAGACAGGAGGATCCGGGTTCGTGGCCAGCCTCAGCTACTTAGTGAGGCCCCCCGCAACTTAGTGAGACCCTGTTTGCAAATAAAGAATAAAAAATAGGGCTGGGGGTGTATCTCAGAGGTAGAGTGCCCCTGGGTTCAGTCCCCGGTACCACATACACACACACATAGAGGATCTGCAATCTCTTTTATAGATTCTCTAACTTCTGCTGAATGTTGTCCAAGTCTTTTTGTGCTTTTTTAATTTGTACATTAAATAGTGCATTTTGAGTCTAACTGTGTCATCTAAGATGGCGCTTCATCGTGAAGAGTGACAGTCAATTACATAGCAAGCCAATATTTAAATCATAGCTTAGATTAATTGCTTTTCTTTTAATTATAGAAATGAAACAGTGCTTTGATTTAATTTTGTTTTATTAATCCCTTAGCATGGCTGAAAGCAATGCTGTGAACTAAAACCAATTTCTTCCTTCATGCTGGCTGCCAAATGAGAAATTAATTTGACCCTATTTTTAGGAAATGGACTCTTCCTACACATTATCTAACTTTACAATGTTTTTAGTCTCGGTGAAGGTAGAGATTATTATTAAAATCAGTTTCTTTTATCATGAATGTGAAAGGTTTGCTTAAAAAGCTAGTCTGGGCCAGGTGTGGTAGAGCATTCCTGTAATCCCAGTACTTGGGAGGTTGAGATAGGAGGATCGCAGGTTCGAGGACAGCCTCAGCAAGTAGTGAGACTCTCATCAACCTAGTGAAAACTGTTTCAAAATAAAAATAAAATAAGTCTGGGGGTGTAGCTTGGAGGTAGAATGCCCCTGGTTCAATCACCAGTAGCACAAATAGAGAAAAAAAAAAAAAGAAAAGCTAGTCTGGTAGTTTTCCTTGAGATATTTTGTAAGTTGACTAAAGTAAGAAAGAGAATTGAACATGTATTGTCTACTTGGTATTTCTTTTCTTGAGTATTAATTCAGTCTCGGAGATAATAAACACTAAATCATTTCAGGGGTTTGCTCCTTCGGCATTTCCTCTCGAGCACGTCACTTGGGACACATTCTGACTAATAACCAAGTCTGCTGAAAGTCTCACACCCTCCTGTCAGGTCACCTGCTAGTTAGCCGCCGGATACCCTTCCCTGGTCTTTGAAGTTGATTCCCAGGGACGGACCCTTTACCTTTAGCAGTCTTCCTTTTGTCTTCCCATCACAGTAATTTTAGTGGTTTTAGGGAGATTAAAACAGTACTTCCACAATACAGTAATGTTGGAGCATCTTTTTTGAGTCACAGATGGTCAATTCTGGCATCTAATAGTGTACTCAGTTGTTCATTTTGATTAATTAAGAGTAACCACCCAGGCACAGTGGTGCACGCCTGTAACCCCAGTACTTGGGAGGCTGAGACAGGAGGATCGCAGGTTCCAGGCCAGCCTCAGCAACTTAGCAAGGCCCTCAGCAACTTAGCGAGACCTTGTTTCAAAATAAAAAATTAAAAAGGATGGTGGGGGTGTACCTTGGAAGTAGAATGCTCCTGGGTTCAATCCCCAGTACCTAAAATAAAATAAAATAAAATAAAATGTTACCATTTTATGTCCCATTCATAAAATATCATTTTTGAAGAATAAAATATACAAAAGTATGCCTGTTAGCTTCTCCTTAATGTTGATTTTCTTTAGTGATCAATGAAGTCCTTTACAGTCCTTCAGAGTTTCTATATTATAATCAAAGAAGAATTTTAGGGCTAATAGAGATTTCTTATAAATCAGAAGCTGGTATCAGTGTGACATATCTAATTCTACATTGAATTAATGTTCATTTGGTTTTGAGGCTTTGTTACTTTTGTCTGTTGGTTTTGAGACAGGTCTCACTATGTTGTTCAGGCTGGCCTGGAACTTGGGGTCCTCCAGCTTCGGCCCCTGCCCCGAGATGGGGCCTTGTTTTTATTTTTTTATTTTTTTGGTACTGGAGATTGGACCCAGAGACATTCTACCTATAAGCTATACCCCTAACCTGATTTTTTCTTATTTGGAAACAAGGTCTCACTAGGTTGCTGAGAGTCTCACTAAGTTGCTGAGGCTGACTTTGAACCTGCAATCCTACATTCTCAGCCTCCCAAGTGTACTGGGATTACAAGCGTGCACCACCACACCTGGCGAGGTTTTGTTTTTAAACAGATCTGGCATACTTAAGTTTTCTGTCCATTCTCCCCTTGAATTTACCTTTGAAGCAGTTCTTTGAATATCAAAAGCTTTTACTAGTTTTTAAATTTTGTATTAATGAACTATAATTCTCTTCTGATTCCTTCCTTCCTTCCTTCCTTCCTTCCTTCCTTCCTTCCTTCCTTCCTTCCTTTTAATGGTATTGAGGATTGAACCTCTTAGCTACACCCCAGCCCTATTTAATTATTTGTTTTTTAAATTTTTATTTATTTATTTATTTATTTATTTATTTATTTAGCAGTACTGGGGATTGAACCCAGGGGCATTCTACCTCTGAGCTACACCCCAGCCCTATTTTTTATTCTTTATTTGGAAACAGAGTCTCATTAAGTTGTGGAGGCTCTCACTAAGTAGCCAAGGCTGGCCGCAAACCTGTGATCCTCCTGTCTCAGCCTCCCAAGTACTGGGATTACAAATGTGCGCCACCATATCCGGCTAATTTTTCATTTTGAAACAGGGTCTCACTAAGTTGGGGAGGACCTCGCTAAGTTGCTGAGGCTGGCCTTGAACCTATGATCCTCCTGTCTCAGCCTCCCAAGTACTGGGATCACAGGTGTACACCACCACACCCAGCTTGATATTTTCTTATACAGAATAAAATAAAGCTTTTGACAAGTTGTAGGTAGTCAGATGTTTCTGGATTAAAAGCTTATATTTTTATTATACTTTTTTCATAAATATATATACACACACACACACACACACACACACACACAAATTACATTAGAAATTTAAAAAGCAGCCCTGGATCATTACATCTGTATAAGCTTGCTTGATTAGCACTTTATGGTTTGCAAAGTGACAGCAAATCTATTCCTATTTAATCATTAACATAGCCTCGTGAAATAAATATTCTTATTAACCCCCATTTTTCAGATGAGGAAATCGGGGCTCAGAAATGCTCAGGGATTTATTATTCACGCTTTTTAAAATACCTCAGTGCTAGCCGGGTGTGGTGGCGCACGCTTGTAATCCCAGTACTTTGGGAGGCAGAGACCGAAGGATCCGGGTTTGCGGCCAGCCTGAGCTCGCTCTCTCTCTCTCTCTCTCTCTCTTTCTCTACTTAGTGAGGCCCTCCACAACTTCGTGAGACCCGGTTTCAAAGTAAAGTATAAAAAAAATAGGGCTGGGGGTGTAGCGTGGAGGTAGAACACCCCTGGGTTCAATCCCTGGTACCGCAAAAAAAAAAAAATAAATAAATAAATAAATAAAATACCTCAGTGCTTACCAGTATGTGAGCATTTTCTCCTAATAATTGTAATGCTTCCTGTGCTTTTCAAGGTTAATTACTCAAAGTACACAGCACACTTAGCAAGCTGCTCATCGTGAGCACTTCACTGCCTCTTAGACAACCCCGGCGGGACCATCACAGGCCCCCCAGGTTACCACGTCCAGCACGCAATTCTCCAGCACCCAATTCATCGTCGCCGTGGGTCACGGGGTTGTGTGCCGGCACAGCAGTGCCCTAGATGGCTGGCCCTGCCCTCGTGGAGGCAGCTGGAGAGACAGACAGGAGCAGTGCTAGTGGAGGTGTGTTTGAGTGTGGTAGCCGCCCCAGGGCCGGATGGAGCATAGGGGAGAGTGTAGCTGGGACACTTGCTTACGTCCTTTGATGGTCAGTGGAGGCTTCTCAGAAGGTCAGGCGGTGACAGGGAGCTGCTTGGGCAAGGGACAGGCAGACCTGGGGCGTGTGCTGGGGGAACTGAGAGAGGTGGAGGACCGCAGTAAGCGGGGAGTGGCTGAGATGAGCCCGTGGAGGGGCCAGGCCATTCATGCCGGGTCTAGGCAGCTGTGTTCGGCATTGGGAAACCATTGAAGGAGCCTAGGTGCAAGGGGTCACTTGGACCACAGAGGACGGACTGGAGCAGGCGCACAAGCGGGGAGGTGACTGGTTGCTAAGAGACCGCATGCACAACAGTGGTCCAGAGGGGCTGGTGATGGGGGAATGCAGGGAAGCGGTGTGTTCAAGAGGAGTTTAGGGAGGGAGGTGCTTATGAAAGTAAAATGCCACAGAAGAATTTAGTAGTAAATTAAGAACAGGATAAAAAGAAAGAACCTGAGTTTAGACCTGCAGAGCTGGGAGTGACAGCGCTCCTCAGGCAGAGGCTTCGACTCCTTGGCCTCGCGCTCCAGAGGAGAGGCCTGGGCCGCACCCAGAAGTGCTGGTGCCATGGGAACCCAGAGCAGCAGGTACCTGGAGGGAGAGCGGCGCAGAGGACTGGCGAGCAGACTCTTGGAACCTCACATTCTAAAACTGAGAGAGATACGAGGCAGAGAAAAACGCATTTGGAGGACGGACTGCGCTTAGTAGGATCTTAGGGATTTTTGTGCTTTCCTTCAGATTTCCCTACCTGCTACTTGGTGTAAACACTTTATAAATATTTAAATATTGCTATTTCCACAATTAGAGATAACTGACTGACTTATGAGGCAAATGGCTCCCTGCGACAAACTCTTGATTTGTTAGAGTCTTATTGAAAGGCTCCCAGCAAAACAGAAGGTCGAAAATTCTTTCCATTTTGATTGTGGAGAAATTAGGGGAATTTGGAAAGAAGTAGGAAGCAAGAAGCCTGTTGGTGAAACATCAGTCAGTAGCACAGGGGACCGGATAGGCATACCTTTCAAAATAGTCCTGGAGACGCTTGGCGTGGTGGTGCATGCCAGTATCCTAGTACTTGGGAGGCTGAGACAGGAGGATCACAAGTTCGAGGCCAGCCTCACAACTTAGTGTGACCCTTTTGCAAAATAAAAAATAAAAAGAGCTAGGGATGTAACCGAGAGGAAGAATACCCCTAGGTTCAATCCTCAATGCCAAAAGGAAAAAAAAAAGGGAGGGAGGGAGGGAGGGAGGGAGGAAGGAAGGAAGGAAGGAAGGAAGGAAGGAAGGAAACACTTGTGGAGAGTGATGATGAGAACCAAGTGAAATAAGTTAATGTGAGGAGTTTTGTGAGACAGTAAAGTGTTCATTTTTATTCAAGGTCCATAGAAAATGAGTGGCGAGTTGGGCACCCAGGGAGCAGGGCTGGGGGAGGTGAGGTCGGCTACCTGGGGCTGAGTCCTGATTTCCTACCTGAATGTGTGCTGTCGCCCCACCACCTCGTTTTGCACAACAGCCAGCGTAGCCAGGAAGTGATGGTTCAAGGTAAAGGGGCTTTCCATGCTACTGCAATGTCTACAAAGGGCCAGATAATAAATATCTTAGGCTTTGAGGGCCAGACATCTCTCTTGCAATTAACGGACTCTGCGTTTGTAGCTCAAATGTAGTCACAGATAACGAGCAAACGAATGAGTGTGTGTGTGGTCATGTTCCAATAAAAGTTTACTTACCAAGCCGGGCGTGGTGGCACACGCCTGTAATTCCAGTGGGAGGCTGAGACAGGAGGTCACAGGGTCGAGAACAGCCTCAGCAACATAGTGAGACTCTCAGCGACCTAGCAAGACCCCGTTTCCCAACAAAAAATTTAAAAAATTAAATGTGGGGATAGCTTGGAGGTAGAGTGCCTCTGGGTTCAATCCCCACTACCACCAAAAAAGAAAAAAAAAAGTTTACTTAACATAGGTTATGGCTTGCAGACCCCTAATATTATAGGAAGTACATAGCACCAACTATGAAATATATTGTCAAAAATATTCAATTTGGGGCCGGGCATGGTGGCGCATGCTTGTAATCCCAGTACTTTGGGAGGTGGAGACCGGAGGATCCGGGTTCGCGGCCAGCCTCAGCTCTCTCGCTCTCTCCCTGTTTCTCTCTCTCTCTCTACTTAGTGAGGCCCTCCGCAACTTCGTGAGACCTGGTTTCAAAATAAAGTATAAAAAAAAAAATAGGGCCGGGGGTGTAGCGCGGAGGTAGAATGCCCCTGGGTTCAATCCCCGGTACCGCAAAAAAAAAAAAAATATTCAATTTGCATCAGATCAATGTCTAATCACACTTTTCAGAAAACACAGGAGCAGGTTAAATGGCATGCAAACTCCTGACTGCGAGACATTCTGTGAGACAGTCTGACTTCTCAAGTAAATCAGTGCTTGAAAAAAGGGGGCTGGGGGGCTCCCATGGAGGTGTGGGAATCACATGGAATAACTAGACTTGGAATTCCTTATTGTAAAGTTGATTGGCGCAGTGGCGCACGCCTGTACTGGGGAGGGTGAGACAGGATCACAGGTTTGAGGACAGCCTCAAAAAGTAGTGAGACTAATCAACTTAACGAGACCCTGTTTCAAAATACAAATAAAATAGGGCTGGGGGTGTGGCTCAGAGGTAGAATGCCTCTGGGTTCAATCCCCAGTGCCACAAAAAATAAATAAGTGTTGACCTTTGAGACGATCAGGGAAATTTGAATATGAGATATTTTTACTCTAATAAACAAGTATGAGCTGGGCAGGGTGGTGCACGCCTGTAATCCCAGTACTTGGGAGGCTGAGACAGGAGGATCGCAGGTTCGAGGACAGCCTCAGCAAGTAGTGAGACTCTCATCAACCTAACAAGACCCTGTTTCCAAATAAGAAATAAAATCGGGCTGAGAGTGTAGCTCAAAGGTAGAATGCCTCTGGGTTCAGTCCCCAGTACCACACACACAAACACACACAAATAATAATAATAATAATAATAATAATAATAATAATAAAAAAACAAGAATATAGTGGGTAAGTAGAGATAGATGGAACAGTTGGCAAAATGCAGATAATTGGTGAAACTGGATGATAGATTCATGTGGGTTAGTTACTCTGTTGGTCTCTTAGCATTTCGAATGGTTGAAACTTTAAGTTAAATATATCCCCCCCTCAAATGTGTGTGTGTTGGGGTGGGGGAATTGGCTGCATAGAAAAATAAGGAAGAGCCAGGCACAGTGGTGCATGCCTGTAATCCCAGTACTTGGGAGGCTGAAACAGGAGGATTGTAGGTTTGAGGCCAGCATGCAGTCACTTAGTGAGACCCTGTCTCAAAATGAAAAATAAAGGATTGGGGTGTGTAGCTCAGAGGTAGAAAACCCCTGGGTTCAATCCCCAGCACCATACACATATACACATACACAC
>PVJS01046184.1:0-15929 GCA_004027185.1 Glis glis | reverse complement strand
TGAACACAGGGGCGTTCTACCTCCGCGCTACGCCCCCGGCCCTATATTTTATACTTTTTTTTATTTTGAAACCGGGTCTCACGAAGTTGCAGAAGGCCTCACTAAGGAGAGAGAGAGAGAGAGAGAGAGAGAGTGAGTGAGCTGAGGCTGGCCGCAAACCCAGATCCTCCGGTCTCCGCCTCCCAAAGTACTGGGATTACAAGTGTGCGCCACCATGCCCGGCCTATTTTTTATTTTGAAACAGGGTCTCACTAAGTTGCTAAGGCTGGCCCTGAACCTGTGATCCTCCTGTCTCAGCCTCCCAAGTACTGGGATTACAGGTGTGTGCCACCATGCCCAGCGTGTACATCCATCATTATGGTTAGCTGTAGAATGTCCCCTGAAGAGCTCATGTATTAATGTTCAGGGTGGATATAATTAAGTCACGAGGGCCATAATCTCACCAGTGTGTGAATCCATTGTGATGGGTTGACTGGGTGGTCACCTAGGCAGGTGGGGTGTGGCTGGAGAAGGTGGGTCCCTGGGGTGTGGCCTTGGGAACCGTGCTTGTGTCTTTGAGTCCCCTTGCTTGCTCTCTGCTCCTGGCCTCCGTGATAACAGCAGAGCCTTGCTCTCTCCCTCTCTCTGCTTCCTGCCATCATGCCCTGAGCTCCGAAGGCCTGGCCCGACATAGACTAAACTCCCACATCTCCATAAAACTGAGAGCAAATAAATCTTTCCTCTAAATTGTGTGGTCAAGCCGGGCGTGGTGACACACGCTTGTAATCCCAGTACTTGGGAGACTGAGACAGGAGGATCCAGGTTTGCGGCCAGCCTCAGCTACTTAGTGAGGCCCCCAGCAACTTAGTGAGACCCTGTTTCAAAATAAAGAATAAAAAATAGGGCTGGGGGTATAGCCCGGCGTTAGAATGCCCCTGGGTTCAATCCCCAGTACCGCAAAAAAAAAAAATAAATAAATAAATAAATAAATTGTGTGGTCAGTCTTTCTGAAGTATAGCAGTGAGAATGTTGACAAGACATCCTTGTTCATTAAGCACTTTGCAATATGGAATACACCCCTCGGTTGCTCGAGCCAATCAGGGTGGGTTTGGTTGCCGGCATGTGACAGCATCCTGTGACCCTCACTGTGGAAGGGGCAGTGCGGTCACCTCTCGCCTTAGTTCCCTAGAGTTACCATAACAAAGCCCCACAAACCGAGTGCCTTCAAGCAGTAGGAGTTCATTCTCTGACAGTTCTGGGGTCTAGGATCCACAACCAAGCACGTGCGGCCCTAGCACGCGCCCCTCCTTTTCCTCTCCAGCCTGGTCGTGTGGCGGACATTGGCTGGTTTGTAAGTGTCCCTCTCCACTCTCCACCTTTGTCATCACATGACCTCTTCCTCGTGTATCTGTGCCTGTGTCCATGGACGGCAGTCACATTGGCTTTTGAGGCTACTCTAACCCAGCACGTCCACATCGTAATTTAATTACATCTGTAAGGACCCTATTCCCGCATAAGGCCACACTCACAGGCTCTGGGGGATCATGAACTTTTGGGGGACACTCTTCAACCCAGTCCATCCTTTCAAACTGGTGTGGAGTGGTGATGCCCCACGCCATGTCCTTTAACGTACCCTGGTCCCTTCCTCTCTCTTTCTCTGTGTTCCCTGGTTGTCATGTGTTATGGTTAGATATAGAATGGTTCCTTGAAGAGCTCATAAATTGGTGTTTGGAGTTGATATAATCAAGTCTTGAGGGTTGTAATCCCAGAAGTGGATCAATCCATTGGAATGGATTTACCTGCGTGGTACCCAGTAGGCTGGTAGGGTGCGGCTGTGTGTGCAACTCCAGGAGAGGCTGCAGCTGGGCTGCTGTGTCTGATGCCCAAGTTCTCTGGAGCACACAGGAAGCCATGTAGCATTCCAGAAACCAGGCAGGCAGGTCCATGGAGGCCTGGGCGGATGGGAGGGAAGCTCTGTCCTCTCTATGGGTCTCATGGGGTTAGGCTGAATTCCAAAGAGCAGGACATTCATCAAAGGAGACACCGTTCCTGCTAAATGGGGCGGGGAGAGGGTGCCTTCAGCTGTGGCTTGGGGGGAGCCATAATTATGGGGAGAGTGGCTCTATGCATCTTGCTTCTCTCCTGCAGCGCTGATCACATCTTGTTACATGGAGCTCGGTTCTCAGTGGTAGGAGGCAGAGGGGACAAAGCAGATGTGTTGGTAGTACCGAGGAAGATGGTGTGCCCAGGCTAGCGAGAGAGAGTTTGTGAGCACCATAAGGCCAGAGGAGGATGAATGGGCAAAGCGCCTGGGGACAGATGACACCAGAGCTGTGCTAGTTTGCTAGCACAGCCATAACAAACAGACAAAGACAAAATAAGTGGCTTACCTAACATGTATCTATCGTCCCACAGTTCTGGAGGTAGAAATCCAAGATGGCGGAGTGGGCAGGCCGGTTCCTTCTCAGGACTTTGAGGAGCCTCTGTGCCAGGCCTCTCCCCTGGCTGCTGGTGGGTGTTGG
Organism: Glis glis; assembly: GCA_004027185.1. Taxonomy (NCBI): domain Eukaryota; kingdom Metazoa; phylum Chordata; class Mammalia; order Rodentia; family Gliridae; genus Glis; species Glis glis. The sequence continues at coordinate 13,428 of PVJS01046184.1, read as the reverse complement.
CGATCTTTGGTGTTTCTTGGTTTATAGAAGCAATCTCTGCCTTCATCTTCACATGCCATTCTCCCTGTGTGCTTATCTGTGCCTAAATTTCCATTTTTTGAATAAGGACCCCACTTGTATTCGATTAGGGGCCCACCCTGCTCATCTGTTTAATCTGCAACAACCCTGTTTCCAAAGAAAGTCGCCTTCGGAGGCCGGGGGGGTTGGCATCTTGCTATGGTTTGGGTATGAGGCGTCCCCAAGAAAAACTCATGTGTGTTGGCAGTGTATCAGTGTTCAGAGGTGAAATAACTGAATCACGGCTCTAATCTCCTCAGGGCATAAGTCCCTTGATGGATTAATAGTGTGAATAAACTTACCGGCGGGTAACTGTGGCAGGTGGGGTGTGGCTGGAGGAGGTAGGTCACTGGGGGCGTGGCCTCGAGGGACTAGATCTGCCCTGGTCCCTTCCCCTCTCTTTCTTTCTGTGTTCCCTGGTTGCCATGTGTTATAGTGAGATCTAAAATGTCCCCTAGCTGGGCGTGGTGGCACACGCCTGTAATCCCTGTACTTGGGAGGCTGAGACAGGAGGATCATAGGTTCAAGGACAGCCTCAGCAAGTAGTGAGACTCTCATCAACTTAGCGAGACCCTGTTTCCAAATAAAAATAAAATTGGGCTGGGGGTGTAGCTTGGAGCTAGACTATCTTTGGGTTCAATCCCCAGTACCACAAAGTAAGTAAATAAAATAAAATAAAATGTCCCCTAAAGAGTTCACTTATTAATGTTTGGAGTTGATGTAATTGAGTGATGAGGGTTGTTGTTGTAATTTCAGAAGTGGATAAATCCATTTTAGTAGATTTCCCTGGGTGGTACCTGGTAGGCCGGAGGCCAGTAGGGGGTGACTGGAGGAGGTGGTCCCTGGGGGTGCGGCCTTGGGGATTATATGTATGGTTCCTCCTCCCCTGGCTCTCTCTCTTGCTTCTGGACTCCATAATGTGAGCACAGCCCACATGCTCTCCTTTCTCCACTTCCCGCCGCCATGCCCTGAGATCTGCGGTCCCCGGCCTCACATAGACTGAGCCCGAAACTGTAAGAAAATAAGTCTTCTTTCCTCTAAGTTACATGGTCAGTCAGTCTGATAGCTGCAGAATGCTGACCGGAACACCACGAACTAAGTAGCTTTCCTCTGTCATGCCCGATGCTGGGATGTTTCCGACTTAGAGCCTGCTGTCCGTGGGCTGATCCTTTGAAACCAGGAACCAATGACATCTTTCCTTCTCTAAGTTGCTCTTGTCAAATATTTTGGTCACAATAGAAAAGCTGACTAATACAGACTCCAGCCTAGGAATTTGATGTGCGACGTAATTCAACCCATACCAAGGCCTTTCCAAGTCAATCCTGTGACAGACAATGCCTGACTGTTCCAGAAATAACTGCAGGGAACTCTGTGTGAGGCCAAGAGGCCCAGGCACTGTGGCGACCTCCTTGTGCTATTGGACCAGGATTCCTGAGTCGATCAGTTGCATGCTCGGGGCTCATGGGGGACTAGTCTGCATCATGAGCTGACCCCAGGACCTGTGCTGATTCACGCGTGTGTCAAGGGCAGTGGCACACTGGAGCTGTGGGGCCCAGGGATGAACGTGCCCTGGCAGGTAATTCTTGGGGTCAGTGAGGATCTGGAAACAGAGCGCTCTGACCAATAGCTCTGCTCCACAGGGACAGAGAGGGACTGCTGGAGGGAAGATGCTGGAAGAGAAGGAGGCGAGCGGTCTGCTGGAGCTTGCTGAGAACGCCCCTCTATCACCCACAGGGACAGGCTTGTTGGACCTTGCTCTCCAAACTTCCACAGCGTCTGGACCTCTTCCTCCGGGAGGGCCAGATGTGGCCAGAGTTCTCACTGCCCCAACACACGGCAGATCTGAGAGGAGGACAGTGGAGAAGGCTTCTCAGATTCTAGAAGGAACCTTGATGCATGAGAAGGTGAGTGTCCAGTCATGCGCACATGACACCTGCAAGGAGTGCGGCCGTAGGAAGCGATGAGTGGAAGGGGGCGAGGCTGAGGCCCAACCCTCAGATCTCTGTGTTCCCCAAACCAACTCTGCTCAGCATTTCTGGGGGATGTCGGGGCACCGGGGACCAGACAGGTCCAAGCGATCAGAGAGTGCGGGAAAAGGTGAGTGTTGCTGAGTTCATGCCAGGAGGGTATGGCAGAGGGAAGGTCACAGAAACGGGCACCGGTCAGCTTTGTCATGAGCCCTGGCAGCTGTTCCGCTGAGGCTCCAGAACGGAAGGGCAGCCTCGAGACACGACGCAGAGTGGACAGAGGCCAAGGCCGAGCTCTGTGTGAAGTAGAGTAGAGGCCAGGTCAGGGCAGAGGGAGCAAGAGGAAGCAGTGGCACCACAGCAGCCACTCTGGGCAATGAAAGAAGGACGGCCGGGCGTGGTGGCGCACGCTTGTAATCCCAGTACTTTGGGAGGCGGAGACCGGAGGATCCGGGTTCGCGGCCAGCCTCAGCTCGTGCGCACACTCTCTCTCTCTCTCTCTTTCTCTCTCTACTTAGTGAGGCCCTCCGCAACTTCGTGAGACCCGGTCTCAAAATAAAGTATAAAAAATAGGGCCGGGGGCGTAGTGTGGAGGTAGAACACCCCTGCGTTCAATCCCCGGTACCGCAAAAAAAAAAAAAAAAAAAAAAGAAAGAAGGACGGTGTCGCCTGGCAGGCAGCTGAGGTTGGAGCCCGTATCTGAGGGGCTTGTCGCCATGGGAGGTGTCGGTGCATTTTCTCCAGCGGCCAGTCGAAGTCAGCTGAGGAGCTTTTATAAGCCCTGACACCAGACTTTCAGGCAGAGAGGTGATTCAGCCTCTGTCGCTCTGTGAGGCCGACTGGCATGGAAAATCAAAGCCACTTAGAGACCAGAGGAGAAAGCCCGCGGGGTGGCCCCATGGCTGGTAAAGAAGCCGCTTCCTCTCCGAGCTTCTGTGTCTGGGGATAAAGATAGCGACACTGACAGCCAGAAAATAACACCTGCCCCTTAGGGCACCAAAGGAAGTTTCTAGAAGGATGGGCAGTGGGTCCTGCCCAGGGCAGGGCCCAGAGGTGCAGGACACACTGCCCTGCGGGGGGCCCGGGTGGCTTGGGAGTGAGCTCTGCTCCCCACTTGCCGGGGAAGTGGCAGCGTAGGGCCACCAGCTGGCGTGTCTATGTCTTAGGCCTGGCTCTTCCTCACCGGCAAACTAATTAACCTTTCAGACTCAGCCGACAAAAGCTGTCGCTGGCTTTCCAAAGGTTAATCGCTTCACGTGTCGGTGTCTCTCAGGAGCATCGCGCTCCCTCCCCACGGTCTCTGTGCCTCCCTCGCTGACCCCAGTCTGCTCTCTTCCTCCTTCAGGTGTGATCTCCTATTCACTGCAGTCGAATTCCAGAGCGAGACCCCCAGTGGCACAGTTGGTTTGTGTTTAGAGACCCCCACGTGGGAAGGCGCCAGGGTGCTCACTGGCCCCGTTAGACTTTGAAAGCCTCTCTCCATAGCGCTGCCCGGATTTGCGCAGTGCCCTGCAGTTTATGGAGCACAGACCTAGGTATCATCTCACCAAATCGTTAAATTCTGAAGACAGATGTTAACAGATCTGAAACTTGAACCATTTCTGCCTCATTGGCCCCTTGAAGCTTTTCATCTCTTATTGTATTGTATTGTATTGTATTGTATTGTATTGTATTGTATTTTTGGTACTGGGGATTGGACCCAGGGGCATTCTACCTCTGAGCTACACCCCCAGCCCTATTTTTTTAATTCTTTATTTTGAAACAGGTTCTCACTAAGTTGCAGAGGGCCTCACTAAGTAGCTGAGGCTGGCCGTGAACCTGGATCCTCCTGTCTCAGCCTCCCAAGTACTGGGATTACAAGCATGCACCACCATGCCTGGTTCTCATTATTCTTTAAAATGCTCAAATTGTTCCAACTTAGGTCAGTGGGGATCCTATAAAGTTTTGGCTCCTATGGCCAGTTTTAAATTATTTTACTCTTCTTTCTTGTCCTCAGGACATATTCCACCAGGTATGTGCAGTCAAAATACTGCATTAAAAAGATACCCAAAATTGCCAGGCGTGGTGGCACGCTCCTGTAATCCCAGTACTTGGGAGGCTGAGACAAGAGGACTGCAAGTTTGAGGCCAGCCTCAGCAACTTAGTGAGACACTCAGAAACTTAGTGAGACCCTATTTCAAAATAAAAATAAATAAATAAATAAAAAAAAGTAGTTGGATGTGGTGGGTCGTGCCTGTAATCCCAATACTTGGGAGGCTGAGACAGTAGGATTGCAGATTCGAAGCCAGCCTCAACAATTTAGCGAGGCCCTCAGCAACTTAGTGAGACCCTGTTCCAAAATAAAAATAAAGTAGGGATAAAGTAGGGCTGGGGATATGGTGGGGAGGAAGAATGTCGCTGGGTTCAATTCCCAATCCTTTTATTTATTTATTATAAATAAATAAATAAATAAATAAATAAGGGACTGAAGGTGTAGCCCAGAGATAGAATGGCCTTGGGTTCAATCCCTAGAACCCCCCCTTCTTCCCCCCCCAAAAAATACCAAAAGTTATTCTTTTTCTGTGAGATTCCATCAGCCACTTAAAATACATGAGGCTCACTATACATTTCTTTCTATTTCTATATGTTTACGATTTCACAGTATAAAGTTTAAAAGTACATGGTCTTGCCAGTAATTATCCTTAGGATTCCACCCTATAGAAATTCAAGATCTGAGCCAGGCGTGGTGGTGCACGCTTGTAATCCCAGTACTTGGGAGGCTGAGACAGGAGGATCACAGGTTCGCGGCCAGCCTCAGGTACTTAGTAAGGCCCTCCGCAACTTAGTGAGACCCTGTTTCAAAATAAAGAATAAAAAATAGGTCTGGGGGTGAAGCTTGGAGGTAGAATGCCCCTGGTTTCAATCCCCAGTACTGCCAAAAAAAAAAATTAAAGATCTGAGGGGTGAGGGCATGTGTGTAAGGGCGTTTATTGCAACTTGGTGCAGAGTGACCTGGAACTTGGAAAAGGAGATGCCTGGTAATAATGTTGGTTTTTAAGTTATGTATACAGTTACATGGCCCAGAGTAAAGACTGGGAGACAAGACATATCTCAAGAAGTCTAGCTTCTACTCTCCTTATCTTCCTACAATCAATCTCAATCCCCCCCCCCGCAGTAACCCATTTTATTGTCTTTGTTATTGCATTGTTCCTTTTTGAAAAGATAAACCCAAAAGGTAGGCTATTGTAAAAACTGTTGTGTACCTTCTGTTTCCTCTCCTGTCCTCTCCCACCTAAAAATATCCCCCTGAGATCTCTCCGCATCCCTATCTGGGGATCTTCCTGTCGCCTCTTAGGTGCCACGCAGAATTCTTTATGGAGTGTGTGCGCCTGGTTTTATTCTGTCTGTTGATGGCCATGTGGGCGGTTTCCTATGTTTTGCATTGTACATAATGTTACAATGCCTTTCACAGATGTCATTTTTCCTAGTGTCTCTTTTTTTACATGTGCTTTTATTGGTGCATTGTAATCTCACATCATAATGTGGTTCAGAATGATAGGGACTTTCACGCACACACGCTTGGTGAGCTTCCCCCAACTCCCTCCCCTTCCACATACATGATATTGAGATTGGCATTGATAATTTTTCATAGGTGTATAATGTCAATGGAATTCTAGTATCTCTTTAAGATAGATTCCTAGAAGTGGGATTACCGAGCCCAAGGATAAATGCTAGTCAGTCTTAGTGGCGGCACACACCTGTAATCCCAGTACTTGAGAGGCTGAGACAGGAGGGTTGCAGGTTCAAGGCCAGCCTCAGCAACTTAGTGAGACCCAGTTTCAAAATAAAGGATAAAAAATAGGGCCGGGGTGTAGCGTGGAGGTAGAACACCCCTGGGTTCAATCCCCAGTACTGCAAAAAAAAATATATATATATATATATAAGTAGGGCTGGGGGTATAGCTCAGAGCTTATGAATGCCTCAGAATTCAATCCCCAGTACCACCAAAAAAAAAAAAAAGGTAAATACAAAGGTAATTTTAGTCAATATTGCCAAATTCCCTTTCATAAAGATAGTGCTGTTTTGTGTTTTTAACAGCAGTGAATGAAAGTGTCTATTCCCTCCAGCCTCATCCCAGTATGCTTGTCATATTTATGAATATTTGCCAATCCAGTTAGTAAGAAACAGCACCTAATATATTTCTATTTTTCATTTCTCCTGTTATGAGGGGAGTTTCATATCTTTTCATGTCTTTAAGAGCCATTTGCATTTTTTTGTGTGTGAATTATCTGTTGTACCTTTTGCCAATTTTTTTTCATCTAAGTTGTTGGTTCCTTCCTTCTCAATTTTTTCATCTCTATTCATTCAGGAAATTAGTCCTTTGTGATAAAAATTACATGTATTTTTACCCAGTCTTTTGACTTTGCTTCTGCTGCTATTTTTAATTAATAGACTTAATTTTTATGAGCAATTTAAGATTTATAGAAAATGTTCTTTATCAAATTGAAGAAATTTCCTTCCATTCCCAGTTCACTTAGAGTTTTTCTTTAAATTAAGAATGGGAGATGGGTGTGGTGGTGCACACCTGTAATCCCAGTACTTGGGAAACTGAGACAGGAAGATCACAGGTTTAAGGCCAGCCTCAGCACGTTAATGAGACCCTGTTTCAAAGTTAAAAAAAAAAAAAGATCTGGGGGTATAACTCGGAGATAAAATGTTCCTGGGTTCAATCCTAGTACCAAAAAAAAAAAAATCATATAATCATACCAATGGAGAAAGAAAAAACATTCGACAAAATCCATCACCCACTCTTTTTGGTTGTTTGCTTGTTTTCACTGGCTTTTTTGTAGGGAATTGGTATAATTTCTTTCTGAGATATTTGGTAAAGACTCACCAGGAAGCCCATTTGGGCCTGGTGCTTTCTGGTTTTGAAGGTTATTAATTATTATTCAATCTTTAAAATAGACATAGCCCTATTCAGATTATCTATTTTTTTTTGCATTACAGGGGATTGAACCCAGGGGCATTCTACCTCCGAGCTGCACCCCCGGCCCTATTTTTTATACTTTATTTTGAAACAGGGTCTCACGAAGTTGCGAAGGGCCTCACTAAGTAGCTGAGGCTGGCCGTGAACCCGGATCCTCCTGGTCTCTGCCTCCCAAGTACTGGGATTACAAGCATGCGCCACCACACCCGGCTCAGATTATCTATTTTTCCTTATATGGGTTTGGTAGATTGAGTCTGTCACTCATTATGTCTTGTGTAACAAATAATTCATTCTTTTTCATTACTGTATAGTATTTGTTTCTATAAATATGCACCATAATTTATCTATTCTACTGTTAACGGACATTTGGGATGTATATTTTGGGTTTTTTATGAATACTGTTGCGCTTATCATTCTTGCTAAATTTCTGTTGGATATATACCTAGTAGTGGAATTTATGGGTCATAATATATGCACATTCTCAGCGATAACAAATATAAAAAGATATAAAAAAATTAAACATTTTCTCCAAGGTCCTGGGTTTGAAGGACCTTGCACATGTGTACACGCACACACACACGCACGCGCGCGCGCGCACACACACACACACACACACACACACACACACCTCAATTATTTATACCAAGTTATGCTCCCAGTAGTACATGAGCATTTTAGTTGCTTTTTAACTCTCATTAACCCATGTTTTATCTACTTTATCATCATGCCATTTTGCACTTTTATTTTGATGTCAAGTGCTTTTCCACATGTTGACTGCTCATTAGGGTACATTCTTATGTAAGGTTCCCATTCAAGTTTTTTGCCTAGTTCTCTTTCCTGTTGGGCCGTCTGTCTTTTTATACATTGTGGGTACACATGTCACAAATATCTTCTCTCACTCTGGGGACTGCTCTTTTACCTTCTTAATGTGACCTTTTGATGAAAAAAAAGCAATTAGTTTTAATTAAATCTCATTTACCACTCTGTTCCCTTAGGGTTAGTGATTTTTAGATATTCTCCTATTTTTTCTCAATTACTTAGTATCTGTCTTGTCCACTTAGATCTACAACCCATCTGGAATTGGTTTCTGCATGTGGTGTGAATTAGGGGTCAAGGTTCATTTTTTTTTCTCATAAGGGTACTCAATTGATCCAACATCATTCATTAAAAGACCAGTCTCTCCTTATTATACAACATTGTCATCAATCAGGTGACCTTGTAAACAAGCTGTCTGGATTTTCTCTGCTGTTTCATTGGTCTGTTTGTTTTTATGCCTTTATCACACCATCTTAGTAGCTCTATAACAAATATTTTTAAAATTGCAGTAAAATATGCATCACATACAATTAACCATTTTTAAGTGGACAGTTCAGTGGCATTGAGCAAACTCATGTGGTAATGCAAGCATCACCATTCATTTCCAGAACTTTTTCTTCATCCCACACTGAAACTCTATACTGTACCGATTAAACAATAACTGCATTCCCCTTCCCGCAAACCTCTGGCAGCCCCCATTCTGTTTTCTATCTTTACACCATTGACTATGATAGGCACCTCACATAAATGAAATTGCATACCACAGACTTTCCCTAGGGACAGGAAGTGAGGGGCAAAGGCATCTCTGGCCGAGGCCCAGTAGCTCCTTAGGGCTGGATGTGGAAGAAAAGAGGAAGGCTGTGCTCAGGTCTGCGGCTCCCACGGGCCTGGCTTCTCCCACCAGTGCCTCCTGGCTTAGTCCATGGGCGCACAGTTAGACAGATGGCGGGATGATCCGTTGACACACGGGCTTTGTTACTCATCTTATGTTTCCCCTCCCTCCACTTGATGCAAGTAGCCAGGCTCTGAGAGACCTCCCATCAGGGAAGGTTTGAAGATTGATCTGCTTCATGTCTGTGTCTTCCTGTCCTTTGGGGTTGATTGATGAGTTGCCTTTCAGGGCTTCAAGAGAGAAAAGGAGAGGTGAGTGAGGAGAAGGAAGGCAGGCCCCAGGATCCAGGTGGAGTGGTGACACAGGGAAGGATGTCTGCATGGGTGCCATATTACTTGGGGCCTGTACACTGGCGTTGCCAATGGTCATCGAGAAATTTGGGCCCGTAAGCAGAGCGTGGACGGCCACTGATTTGGAGGGACCCTGTAAGCTTGAGTTCCTAGCAATAATCAGGAAAGAGCAAAGAACAGATATAACCGTCCAATGCTTTGAATTGACCCCAGATGTCAGCAACTCAGTTCTGGACTGGAGGAGAAAGGGGGTGGGGAGAAGGGGAGATAATAGTGGTCAAGGTTGGATTTTCCTATTTACTTGGCAGGATGGATTATAAAGGGTTGAATTATGTCCCATCCAAAAAAGACACATGAAGTCCCACCTCAAGTACTTTATAATGTGACCTTATTTGAAAATAGGGTCTTTAAAGGGGTAATCAAGTTATAATGACGTTAATATGGTAGCCCTACCTAGTCCAATACAACTGATCTTACATAAAGGGGAAATTTGGATGGGGACACACACACACACACACACACACACACACACACCGAGAGCACCATGAACTCCAGAACTATGAGATGATCCATTTCTATTGTTTAAGCCACCCAGTTGAGGGCACCTTTTCAGGGCAGCCCTAGAAAACTAATACAGAAATAAATTCAGAATCAGATTTAAGGAAAATAAAAGATGCGGTATTTTCTTCCACACCCAAGTTTGTGAACAGAGGTTCCCACTAACTAGAGGCAGGAGAGCCAACTTCCTGAAGGAAACTTTCTAGAAGTTTCTAAAATTGTCTCATATCCCTCAGCTGTCTATTCAAGGTCATAATCTCTCCTCTCTAGAAAGCCTTTCCCTTTTGCTGATCCTTGCAGGAGTGTGGTGAGGTAAACTTCACATCACAGACGGGGAGCCAGTGGCCAGAGGGTCTAGGGCTTGCCCAGGAACAGGACTTCCAACTCTCAGCCCTGGGGTGCTTCAATGACAGGAAGTTCCCTCCTCATGGTTGAAGTTCACCAGTGTCTCAGTCAATATTGTCACTGCCATAATCCCCAAACCCTGACCACACAACTGAGGAAAGAAGATTTATTTGCTCACAGTTTTTGGAGATTTGGGGGTTCAGTTCATGTAAGGCCAGGGTCTGCAGAGCTCAGGGCATGATGGCAGGAAGCACAGAGATGAGAGAGCAAGGCTGTGCTCTCACATCATGAAGGCCAGAAGCAGAGAGAGCAAGCAAGCAAGGGGATTCAAAGTCAAAAGCCCAGTCCCTAAGGCCATACCTCCACGGACCCACCTTCTCCAGCCACACCCCACCTGTCTAGGCTACCACCTAGTAAATCCATTATAATGAATTTACACACTGATGAGATTGCAACCCTCTTAATTACATAAACTCTGAACATTAATATATGAGCTCTTCAGGGGACATTCTATCTCTAACCATAGCAACCAGGTTGGAGTTTCTCTTTATGGGTCCAGTTAAGATCTAGTCTGCTGGGAAATAATGGGGATGAAAATAAAGTTTCTACGATGCTGTTTAAAAACAAGAAACAATCCGGGTGTGGTGGCGCACGCTTGTAATCCCAGTACTTGGGAGGCTGAGACAGAAGGATCCAGGTTTGCGGCCAGTCTCAGCTACTTAGTGAAAGGCCCTCTGCAACTTAGTGAGACCCTGTTTCAAAATAAAGAATAAAAAATAGGACTGGAGATGTAGCTTGGAGGTAGAATGCCTCTGGGTTCAATCTCCAGTACTGCACTAAATTAATTAATTAATTAATTAATTAAATTTAATAAAAACAACAGTTTATCATTGCAAGGACAGAACCAGAGAGGTCTGGCTTGACAGTGGCAGACAGGAAGATGATCAAGGGGGTGTCAGGAGGCAGAAAACCCACCAGAAGCCAATCAGATTCTGTGTTTGATAAAGGAACTGAGTCAGGCTTCAGTGGCACAAGTGAAGACCTGGTTCTTATGGTCTGGGCTTCACCGGAAGTCACTGTGGTTGATACTGATCAGACCAACTGGGAACCAGGACTGTGGTCAGTCTAGGATCCCGTTCTATTGGGTCTCCACCCCACTAGTGTTTATGCAGACAGCACCGGCGAGGGGGCGGGGCCAGGGAGTCAAGGGAATGAAGGAAAGGGGCTGTTCTTGGCCTGCACGGGAGATGGGGCTGGAAATGGCGACAAGGCGGGGCCCAGTTCTAATTTGGGCAGTCCCAGAGACTAGAATGCAAATGGGAGAAGGTATAAACATTTCCTGTTGGGTCAGATGGAACGTGGGACAAGGATTCCCAGAAGGTACGACTTTCCCAGAAGGTACTTACCTCAAGTGAAATGGCCTTGGAGAAGGCAATTGAGAAGGGACCACTTCCTAAATCCCATGTGATTAAATCCTGTATCATTCCTAAGGTTCCATGCCTAAAATGGTGCCTCTGGCCACACATATTTTTTAGAGAAAAAAATGCACTTAAATTCACTTTATTTTTAGCATAGGTAACTGATTTATGCAAATTGAAGAAAGTCTTTTGCACGACAATAGTAAAAACAAGGAGAAAAATAAAGAGTAGGTGCAATGAGGAAAATTGAGTATTTTAAGGCTCTTGCAATTTGTCATGAAGCCACTAGGCGGCAGGGAAAGATAGTTATTTGGAGCTGCTAAAACTATAGCAAACCCAATCCTTTTCTTTTTTGCTCAAGCACCAAAAAATGCTTGAGCAAAAAAGAAAAAGTATAGCTCAAACCCCAAATGGCTTTACCAATACTAAACATTTCTAGTATCCAGAGGTAGCTTATATTTTATATTTAGAGTTCTGAGCATCAACTGTAACTCTACCTTCAACTTGAAATTCAGTGAGCCCAGATAGAGTTCAAACGTGCTATTTAGCCCTGTGCTTCCGGTGTGACCATGGGAATGTGCACATGTGTTATGATCACTGCCCTCAATGAGTGTTCTTTCTTTTGGGTTGGGAAAGTGAGGAGGTGACAGTCGACCTTTAAACTTGACCCTGCTGCTTTCTTGGTTGTTGCTATTTGATTTTGAAGGATAAGTCCACGGCATGCCCAGAGGAATCAGCCTCAGGTGCAGCCTTGTTCTGCCCTCAGAAAGTTAAAAGTGGTTACTGTATGATGAATCTTTTCCATCGCCACCATTACTGGCTCACAGAGCACAGAGAAAGGCAATGTTATGGTGAACCAGCTGCCTGACACGGTGGCAAATCCCAGTCATTTACCCCGTCGGTGCCTCCCAGCTTGTGAGCGCCTTCCAGTGAGCTATCGTACTCAGGAAATTAAGCATTAGATGTGGCCATCCTGTCGATTAAATTAAAGAACTTTTTTTTTTTGGCGGTACCGGGGATTGAACCCAGGGGCATTCTACCTCCGAGCTACACCCCCAGCCCTATTTTTTATTCCTTATTTTGAAACAGGGTCTCACTAAGTTTCAGAGGGTCTCACTAAGTAGCTGAGGCTGGCCATGAACCCGGATCCTCTGGTCCCAGTCTCCCAGGTACTGGGATTACAAGCGTGCACCTGGCTCTTAAAGCACCTTTTGACCCCCAAAACATATAAACTTCCCCAAATCCTGTGGGGTAAAGATGCAAGGTAACATCCCATCCAAAGAAGCTGAGGTTTAAGGATGTATTTCTCCATGTTCATCCATTCAACAAATATTTATGAGCTCTGTGCTAAACCTGAAGAATGGTAAGGGGCTCACAGGTCAACCAAGGAAGCAGACACATTGGCTTCAAAACAGAGTGCGTTCTGAGATGCCACAAAGACGTGTACAGGCGATGCGTAAGCAGGGAGGAAGGTCCCAAGGCTCAGCTGCTGGAAAGGGACCACAGGAGGCTGCACAGAGGTGGGGATTCTTGGTTTCCTTGACTATTCCCTGCATCCAGCAACAGAAAACTGAAATCACTATGGAGGGACACAGCTGTCATCCAAGATGCCCAGATTTCCACGGAAATCAGAACAAAACAAAACCATCCCCGGGGAACACACATTTATATCAACAAAAGTTACTAAACACTGAAGGGAGCGTTCCACCATGAGTAAAGAAGCATCTGTATCAAATGCTGAGGCTTTCAGACAGTAAAAGACACAGCTGCGGGGCGTGGTGGTGCACGCTTGTAATCCCAGTACTTGGGAGGCCGAGGCAGGAGGATTGCAGGTTCACAGCCAGCCTCAGCTACTTAGTGAGGCCCTCCACAACTTAGTGAGACCCTGTTTCAAAATAAAGAATAAAAAATAGGGCTGGGGGTGTAGCTCAGAGGTAGAATGCCCCTGGGTTCAATCCCTGGTACTGCCAAAAAAAAAAAAAAGAAAGAAAACCAACAGTTCTCAGCTAAAGTGTATATGTGTTTGAAATAAAAATCCATAAAAGGGCCAGGCATGGTGATGCATGCTTGTAATCCCAGTACTTGGGAGGCTGAGATGGGAGGATCACAGGTTCGCGGC
>PVJS01046183.1:0-15927 GCA_004027185.1 Glis glis | reverse complement strand
GGGGGGGGGGGGAGAGAGGGAGAGAGAGAGAGAGAGAGAGAGAGGGAGAGAGAGAGCGAGAGAGCTGAGGCTGGCCTCGAACCCGGATCCTCCGGTCTCCGCCTCCCAAAGTACTGGGATTACAAGCGTGTGCCACCACGCCTGGCTCCTTCATTTGAAATTTATAAGATCCTTGCCCCAAGATTAAGTGTCCTACATTTTCCCTTTATCTTATTGTTTTTTCTATATGTAATTTGTATTTTATTACTTTGTATGATTGGAAAATTTGTCACAATTTTACTTTGTGAAACATTTGTTAGTTATTAATGGCTCAACCTTGAAACATTGCAATTTTTATTTGTAAAGTATATTTAAAATCCCCTAAGCCAGTCATTTTATATTTTTAAGCAACCTTTCTAGTAAGTTTTTTCAATAAGGCCAGGAAACTAATGCATAGCAGAGGAAAATAACGTACATGAAAATATATTTTATTAGCTATTCTAGTAGTTTAAAAAAAGGTTCATACCAACCAGAACTAAAAAGAAATCTGTTATTTTACAATCGTCACCTTCCCTTCAATTATACTAGCTTTAATGTTTTTCCTTCGAATTCCCCTAGGTCAGACAGTGCTCTTAAACCTCAAGATTATAAAAACAAGAAACTTTTCCAAAATCGCATGGGTAAAGTCTCAACCTGCTGTTAAAAATACTACTCTTGATGCCAGTGCCTCATTCTCTGGGCAGCTTTCATGGGCTGCATGAACTCAGAGAGTCACAGTGGGCAACACCGGACTGCAGGGAACATGGCGTTTGGTACCACTCTGTCTGTGGAAAAATACCATAGCACACTCTGGGAATTACCCACCCAACAACCATACTCTACCTCGTTTGCCCTTTCTTTTTTCATGAAAGAGGCTGAAAAAGAAAGATGACTTTGCCACCACCGCCCCCCCCCCCCAGCTGGGGAAAGCCCTGCCATCATATTCTAGCTAAAAATACATAGGAAAACATCTGTTTAAGGAGGTTTTTTTCAAACTTTCCTATGTATAGGAATCACCGGGGGATATAGTTAAAATGCTGAATTTGAATCAGTAATCAGCGCAATGCCCAGGACATTACATTTTAATAAGTTTCCAGGTGATGAGTGCTGCTACGATCTGAGGATCACAATTTGAGTAGCTAAGTATTCAAGAACTTGACAGAGATTTCCCTCCTTGATTTGGAGAAAGAAAGAGAAAGATGCTCCTGTCCTCCCCTTCAGCTTCTGGTTAGGATTGAAGAAAGCTTGAGTGTGGGGCTGAGTATGTCTTGTATCCAAGAGAGATGAAAATCAGTGTGCTGAGAATAGCAGAGTTGAATAGAAAACATTAGAGCTGGGGGTGTAGCTCAGAGGTAGAATGCCTCTGGCTTCAATCCACAGTGCCAAAAAAGAAAAGAAGCCGGGCATGGTGGCGCACGCTTGTAATCCCAGTACTTTGGGAGGCTGAGACCGGAGGATCCGGGTTCGCGGCCAGCCTCAGCTCTCTCACTCTCTCTCTCTCCCTGTCTCTCTCTCTCGCTCTCTTTCTCTCTCTCTCTCTCTCTCTCTCTCTCTCTCTCCTTAGTGAGGCCCTCCGCAATTTCGTGAGACCCGGTTTCAAAATAAAGTATAAAAAATAGGGCCGGGGGCGTAGCGCGGAGGTAGAACGCCCCTGCGTTCAATCCCCGGTACCACAAAAACAAAAACAAAAACAAAAAAGAAAAGAAAACATCTAGTTTTTTGATGGTATTGTTATGTCATTGAAGCTGTAATCTTGGAACCTCTTACTTCTAGACTCCTTGTTTTAGTGAAATAATAAATATTACTATGACTTGGTGATAATATGGTCACCACTGTTCATATTTTCTGTTACATATACCCAAGTAAGTCTTATCTATTACACATACTAAGCTGATCCATTCAAAACTAGGCTTGTAATCAATTCCCAGAGGCAAATCTCATCTCATAGCCATGGCCTACAGAGAGTCGCTGGGCCCAGGGAATGGTAATTCTGTCTGCAGGTCTCTTAGAAGCAGAGAACATTCAATCATGTGCTGCTAGAAAAAAACTGTTCTTGGGATTGTGGCCATCTGGTTTTTTACCTCTAGCACAAAAGTGGGGAAAAGGAGAACGGAGAGAGACAAAAGCGTGTGAAGTGTTTCTTCTATTTTCTTATTGTAATTATTCTGAGGAGTGATGGTAGAACTCATAAAGTGAAGTAAGCTGTTGAAACTCATGGGCATCCAGAGGCTTCTTTTGGTATTTAATATTGATGATATGCATCACATAATTACAGTAAGTTAACTGTGTATTATTTGGAAAAGCATAGCATTTGCTTTTCTTAATGTTGAACAAACACAGGGTGGATGCAGCTTTGTCAACAATGCATTTTAGATTTCTCTGCTTTATCTCAAGTATATTTTATCTCCAAAGAAAGCTCACATTTCTAGTTCTGTCCAAATCATTGGTAGTTTTCTTTCTACCATCTCTATTTTCTCTTCCTATTAGTTAGATTATGATCTCATCTGCTGTGGAAAAAAAATAACAGCAACTTAGACTAGATATAAATTTATTTATGTCTCATTTATGAGTCTGAGCGTAAAGAGTCTAGGACAGAGATGCAGCTGTATGATGTCAGGGACTTGAGCTTTTTCTATCTCGTGTCTGGTGGCTCCATCATAATGTGACTTCCTTCCATCTCAGGATCCACAGTGTTCCAGCCAGCCAGAAGGGGAAAAGAAGAAATAGGAGGAATGTCCTTCTCATTAATAGTCACGTGAATGTTTAAACCCCATATACCCAGGTAAAACTCAAGTTTTATTACTCGAGAAGAGATGAATGCATGATGGGCAGGCAGGGTGTGGGGAACAGAGTCTCTGCCACATTCACTTGTCAGCTGGCTCAGAGGCGTGTGGCTGTCCTTGAACAATATTGATTAAAAAGAAAAAACTCAAACCAATTATTGTCCTTTAAAAATAACTACAGGTGTTTAGTTTCCATTGGGATATAATTTTTCCCCTACCTAATATTATTTTCCCCCATGGAATTAGCTTTGTAAAGAAATTCTACAGTGCCGGGCATGGTGGCGCACGCTTGTAATCCCAGTACTTTGGGAGGCGGAGACCGGAGGATCCCGGTTCAAGGCCAGCCTCAGTTTTCTCTCTCTCTCTCTCTCTCTCTTCCTGTCTCTCTCTCTCTCTCTACTTAGTGAGGCCCTCCACAACTTCGTGAGACCCGGTTTCAAAATAAAGTATAAAAAATAGGGCCGGGGGTGTAGCGCAGAGGTAGAACGCCCCTGGGTTCAATCCCCGGTACCGCAAAAAAAAAAAAGAAAAAAAAAAGAAATTCTACAGCAACTCTGCATTATAATTATTTCCCTCTCCTCCATTCTTGCTAGTTCATTTAGATTTAGTTTACCTCCTTATACTCTGATCCACAAAATTCTGGTCAATGCAACAAAAAAAGTTCAGCACTCTTCCAAAGTATTTGCAGGGGAGTATCCAGTTTGGACCTACCCAGTGATTACCCTAAGATATTGGCAAGTCTGGAGAAATGTTATTCTGAGTCCAAGTTTCTGTGTGAAAAAGAGCCTGAGGAGACTTCTATAAGAGACATAATCTTAAGAGAAGAAGGTTTTTTTTAGGTGCATTGGTTCATTTGAAGTACTGAGGGGTAGGACAAAGGTAAGGATGATAATGAGCATAGCATTTCTTTCTGTCTGCCGCTCTGGTCTAGCCACCATAATTAGATTAGGTAGGAATTAGTGTGCTGAGAATAGCAGAGTAGAATAGAAAATATCTAGGTCTTTGATGGTGTGGTAATTGTGATATTTGAGCTCAGAGACAAAAAGGACTGCAATGAAAAAAATGAATCAAAACTAAAAGAAATGAGACTTTTGAGATCACACAGCATTGAGGCATCATTGTCCTTGGCATATGACATACCATTTCAGCTCAGCAACAGCAAGGATAGTGGCATGGATGGTACTGAAGGAACTGGTGCTTGTTCATTACCATTGCCATGGTGATTTGGAGCAAGAGAGAAGATCACAGATGGTACAGCACAGCCAAAAGATTTGGCTGCAAGGCACAGCAAGGGGTTCCTGGGGACTTTCAGGACTACTTTTGAAGGGGTTGAGAGTTACTGGCTTTTTTACAAAGCATATGTATTATAGCCAGAAAATACTCATTAGTAACTGTCCATTTTCCCTCTTGCTATGCTTATGAGAATTTATTCTTCATTCTGTAGTTCCAATGATTCTACATTTTCCAATGGCTATTGAATGGGTATGATTTAGAGTAAGTCTGCTTGGTCCCATCTTCCACTGGCTAATGCGTTATACTTTCCTCCTCTTTCTCACTGTAACTTTAAGGAAGGTGAGGAATGACAATAACTACCACATGCCCAGAAGCAGGAGAATCAGAATAAATTCAAAGAGCCAGATAACGGCCACAGTACTTGGTGAATTGCAAATGGCATGTGATAGGACTGGAAATATTAGTGATGAGTGCTAGAATCAAATAGAACCTAAATGACTCCACCTAATGTTGGTGCCAACAACTGCATTAATCACTATCTTCCCCACCTCCTGCATTTCTTTATGACTTCCTCAGACACTTCCTTCTAAAAGCCAAAGAATATAAAGGGAACCATGATTCTGTGGCCTGCACTATATTGAGAAATTGACTGTGTAACAAAAAGGTATCACATTCCATTAAAAAAGAAGCATGTTTCAGAATTGGTTTCCATTTTCCTCTAGAATCACTACTGTGGACAGGGCTGAGACTAGGAGAAAAGGTGGATAAAGTGTTATTTGAAGCGATTCATCAGCTTTTAGAGGCAACATCTCCTTTCTTCTCTCCACCTCTTTATCCAACTCTTCACAAGTCTAATACCCATACCTAAGTTCTCAGTTTCCAAGGAGAAACCCCTATTAGGGACCATTTCCATCTCAAAATTCATAATCAACACTTAGCCCCACTGTAATTCATTCTTTAAGGATACAATTCTTTATGAGCAACTATGAAAGTAATAACTTATAAAGTGTTCATGGATGAAAGGAATTAAATATAATCCTTCCCACCAATAAATTCACAAATTAGCAAGGGCTTTCCATATCCTAAGCCAAAGGAGAAGCAACATAAATTTTAGACTTCATGAAAAGAGTTATGTGAGATCCCTTTGAATGGCACTTCCCTTGGGTATCTTCCTCAAGTCATTCCATATGCCTTGAAATGATAGTTACAAACATACTTTTTAAATTAACCTAAATTAGACCATTTGATGCTGGGAGAATGTAGTGTAAGTGGCCCTCTAATATGTTACCTTGTGTTGGAATGGTATGACTTTTGTTGGAAAGGAAGCTTGGATTATCAATCTATAAATCAAAGATTGTGAATTAAATAGGGTTGCTGATGAATTTTATGTGAAATGCAAGAGAAACATCCAAATGTTGCTACTCAGTGTCTCCTCTCCAGGCACCCTACCTTCTTTTAGTTCTTCATACATGTATATGCTCCTCAGCTTCCAAATGGCGTTTATTCTTCCTGAAATGTACTTTCTCCCCTTTCCCTATCCCACCCTGTGCTTCTGCTGACTAGTTCTTCATTTGTTAGGCTTTAATTAGATGTTACCTCCCCCAAGAAGCCACTCAAGGCTGTGGGAGTAAGGGGTTCAGTTGCTCCTATGTGTTCTCATAAGAACTCTACTTCACCAGTAAAATCCTGGCCACTCTGCAGACTGGTCTGCATCACCCTTAGTAAGGAAAGGGCCAGGCCATCAAGACAGAGATGGCGCTCCCTTGGCACAGTGGTCTGAATGTGCCTCCCCATTCATATGTTGAAATGCTAAACCCCAAGATATTAGGAGGCATGGCCTTCTAGGAGGGCAGAGTCCTCATCAGGGTGATCAGTGCCCTTACAGAAAAGGCCAGAGGGAGTCTGCCCCTTCCACCACATGAAGACCCAATGAGAAGACAGCAGTTCAGAAGAGAGCTTTTCCAGGCCCAACCACACTGGCACCCTGGTCTGGGACTTCCTGGCTCCCTGAACTATGAGCAATAAATGTCTGCTGTTTAAAGTTATCCAGCCTATGGTATTATTATAGTAGCTTGAACACACTAAGACACTTGATTGTTGCTGCCTAATTAGTATGTCGGGAATAGTACCTGACATAATGCTCAAAAATGTTATCAGAATAAATTAATTAATACATTTAACATTGTAGAAACTTGTATTTTCCTAACACTTATTGGTTTTACCAGGATGATGTTAGGGTTCCAATTTTAACTATGGTAGGAAACCAATACTAAATAGATATATAGAAATATACTCTAGGGTGATAAATAGGTTTTCTAGAAATAAAGAACCTCACAATCAGGTGAAACAAATTATGCAGAAAGCTGTAAGCACAAAGATGCTTCTAGGAGTCTTGTTTATCAAACTCAAATATCAGGAATATTCCAAAATTTCATCAATAGGAGAATTTTAAGATTAATTATAGTGTAATGCCTGAATGGGATAATCAGTAACCACTAAAATGATGGTTATTAAAAAGAAGAGTTGAGGAGACTATGTCACAACATGAAAAAACTAATAAACAGCTGATTACAAATTAAGACACTAAATTGTGTGGACATCGTTACTACAACTACGTGAAATGGGCATATGAAAAGAAATGATTGTATTAAAGTGGTAGATGATTATTTTTCTTTGGTCAAAATTTTTATTCATATAGTTATGTTACTTTCTCGTTTTAAGCATGTAATAAAGGTATCTGTGACTGTTGAAGCTTAACAAATATGTATTATGGGTGACAAAACAAGAGCTTGCCTAATCCTAATGATTGAAAGTCCAAAATGTGGGTATGCATGTATCATTGTAGTATTGTAATTTTAATTCCCTCATGCATGGAAGCTAGAGAGAAAATAGGAAAGAAAGAGGACTTCATGAGAATGAGGAGAAAGACCAAAAGAATAGTGGAAGAGGATTGGGGAGGAAAAAAGGAGATTTGAGGAAGGAACCAAACCAAATAATGCTATGTTCCTTTATGAATGAATCACTGCCAATCGAAGGAGGGAGGACAGGTGCAGACTGCTGAGGGAAACACACGAGATGTTGGGTGCATACACAAATTACTATGCACCAATAAAATTTTAAGAAGATTCTAAGAACAGAAACCAGTATTGACTGGATCAAAGTAGTGATCTCACTTAGTATGATGCATTAACAGTAAATAAATTTCTAATCCAGTGACCAATGTTTCCTTCACAGCACTCATTTGGTAACAGAATGCTGATGGCTAGGCCGGGCGTGGTGGCGCACGCTTGTAATCCCAGTACTTTGGGAGGCAGAGACCAGAGGATCCAGGTTCGCGGCCAGCCTCAGCTCTCTCTCTCTCTCTCTCTCTCTCCCTGTCTCTCTCTCTCTCCTTAGTGAGGCCCTCCGCAACTTCGTGAGACCCGGTTTCAAAATAAAGTATAAAAAACAGGGCCGGGGGTGTAGCACGGAGGTAGAACGCCCCTGGGTTCAATCCCCGGTACCGCAAAAAAAAAAAAAAAAAAAGAATGCTGATGGCTGCGTTGCCTCCAGAGCAGAGAGGAGGACGTACCTGGAAGCTGGCAATGCTGAGCACAACAGCAAAGGCACCTACAAGTCCTCTCTGATCTTCATTAATATAAATGCTAAGTCTTTATGTGACATTCCTAAGTGATTGGGAGCCAAACACAGAAGAAGTGCAAATGGAGAACCAGCAAATAGTTAAGCATGAGAGTGTTTCAGAAAGGAAACGTCCTGTCAGGCCCTGGCTCAAGGAAAACAGTCTTTTGGTCAGGGGAAGTGTTCAAAGCATCTATTAAAGGCATACTCCATCACAAAACTAAAACCCATCTGTTGAAGATTAACATGCGTAATAAACATTTTAAAGAAAGGAATGTAGAAAGCAAATATATATTTTTAAACAAAATCTCCACTCTTGAGATAAGTAAAACTTACTCTGAGAGAATGGCAGTTCTCCAGGGCTTATTCTGTATACCAGGAAAAGTAGCAGGGAGGTGCATGACACCACAACAGCACAGGGACATTCTGTCTGAGACAAAGATGTAAAGCTGGGAGTCAAGCCTAGGGTCACAGATCAGAAACTGTCGAACTTCCTTGATAGACTAGCTCGACAAAAACTGTATCCCTGGAGTGTATCCCAAAATTTAGTAACAGAGTTTGTATATTTTAAAATCATAACTTAAAAAGACTCAATTGTTCAGCCACACTAAGAACTTACTAATTTATATTTGGACACTGGCATTTCATGAATGTATAAGCATATGTTTAAAAATGTATTTGAGAAAGCAAGGCTGGAGTAAAAAATTTCTAGTGGCTAAATTGGGGGTTGGTTTTTACATATTGGGTATTGCCAAGTAGAGGGAAGCATCTGCACCTGTATTGATAACCACACTTTAATAGGTCTGACCGATTTGGAAGAAGTTGCCTCTCGGTCAAACTGGATGGCCTGCAGCTGTGCGACCCAACACACATCAGCCACATGTAGCCATTGTAATACAAATGTAAATTAATTGAAATTAAATGTGACATTTAATTCATTTCAAGTGTTCAACAGCAACTAGTGGCTACCATATTGTGTAGTGCAGAGTAGAGGACATTTCCATCCTCGCAGAAAGTTCTGTTGGTCTAAGGCAAGTCTGGGAGACAGGTTGAATTTGAGAGCCAGTAAAACTTGAAAGCAGCATGAAGATCGGGACATAGAGGTAAAAGATACAGTGTAAAGAGAAACAAGATCCTCATTAGAAAACAGGATCTATTGGTTCAGAAATGTCTGGCGGAGTTTTCTAAATATGAATACCTAACATACAGTGTAAACTGCTCCACCCCATCTCACCCACATCCATTGTTCTAAGTCCTCAGGAAACTGCCCTGCATGCAGTCATGAGCCATTGGTATTTAGGGGGCATGAGTCAGTGTCATAGTGTATGGAATGAAGAATGGAGACTAGAAATTCAACACAAGCAAGAACTAAAAGATCACAGGTAAACAGAGAAAAAAAGTCCACTCTGCCAGTCCCATTACCCCAACATACCCACCAACGATAATCTCCAGGGAGGTGTTTGAAGCAACTTTTATTTAAACTAATCAAAAGTGACCCCAATTGATTCTGGAATTACTTCAATTCTCCAATTGACAAAGGTCTCACAGATGTGAAAACATTAGAAATAACCATTCTTTGTCTTTATTTCTTGAGAGACAACATTTTCTTAGGTATTCTCTCTTTATCCAGCTCAAAAAAAGAGCTTAAATTTAAGAGATCCGTCAATGATTTTTATCAAGTGGAAATTTCTTTTTTTTTTTTTTTGCGGTGCTGGGGATTGAGCCCAGGGGCATTCTACCTCCGAGCTACACCCCCAGCTCTATGTTTTAGTCTTTATTTTGAAACAGGGTCTCACTAAGCTGCAGAGGGCCTCACTAAGTAGCTGAGGCTGGCCGCGAACCCATATCCTCCTGTCTCAGCCTCCCAAGTACTGGGATTACAAGCGTGCGCCACCATGCCTGGCTCTCAAGTGGAAATTTCTTAATTGCCAGTGAGAGATTGATTGTGAAACCGCCTCTTTATTAGCTTAATTAGGTAGAGATCTCTTGATCTCTACCTGCTCTTTGCTGCCACTTTTAGAAATGTTAGGAATGGAAATGGCCTTCCTTCTGAGTCTACATTTTGAGATTGAAGTTCCAGCTCAGAATAAGATAAAACTTTATGTCTCAAGATTTATGAGTTTGACATAAACAAATCCCTATTTAAATTTGGCTTTATGTATATATATATTATTAATAACACCCAATCTTTAATCAGAGTGGCATTTTTGAAATGTTAAGTGTCCAAGCACTTTTAATTATCTTTGCTTAAAGATGGTTATAATACAATTTAGGTAAACAAATATAAACCTGAAAAAGGCTCTCATTACTAACCTTTTATAGTTGTCATTTGGAGGACACCAGCTTGGTAAAGTTTTTCCTTAAGTTTTGTATTTTAGAAGATATTTAGGAAATATGAATATATTTAACTTGTAAAAGAGCCAGTAATAATTAACATTATAGTTATATGGAAGTTAACATATTAACCTTAACATAATCTTAGCATACATTAATTTAACCATTGGAGTAAAATTTAGAATTTGTGGCTCAGCAAGATAACTATAATTACAAGTCTATGTAGGTTAACAGCATAGAATAAAATCAAAGAAGAGTTTTAGACTTCTTATACACTTAGAAAACACATTAATAATCAGAAATAAGCTTATTACTTGATAGACAGTTGTATCTCTCTTATGGAATAATAAGACACTTACACAGTCAAGGCGAACAGATGTAAACCAGGTCTTATTGATGGATTCTTGAATGGTACTAAACAGATGACAGAAGTTAAGTAACTCAAGGTATAAATATAATGCACATTTTATAAAGAGATCACTTAAAACCCATCGGCTAGCTTGTATGTATACATTTTTAGTTTTAGAAGCTTTTTATAAAATATTTAGATGAACCTAGATACATAGTACATTTAGCTTTTGGATACATATACATCTATGGTTACAGGTATGTTGTCAAATATAGTAACCCAAAGTTATGAACCCTGATTTTGATTTTGCTAAAATGCAGCTTGCTAGGTAATCAGACAGCAAACACAAAAGATTATTTTTATAAAAACCTTTTGTAAATAAAAATTTTAAATAAATGTCACTAAGCAGAAAACTTCATTGTTTTAAATATGAAGAACACAGGAGCAGGCCGATGTCCTTAAAAACTGCTTTTAGCTAAAACTAGTGATAAGAAAATAAGGCTTTCGATAACTTCCCCCTACTGAGGTAATCAAAGGAGGGCCTCTCCCAGCAGCTAAAAACAAAACAAAACAAAACAAAAAACCCTAAATAGAGATCTGTTTGTGTCATCAAATATTATACAAACTGGATTTGTTTTGTCCCTAATAGTTTTATGGTTTTTTTGTATATCTTTGTGATTGTTGTCTGTGATACTTCCGGATCTGGAGTAATTCAGCCCAATTAACTATTAATGTAACTATAGGAAAAAAACCCATAACTATAAAGATTAATACATGTCAAATCCTGTGTCTCTGCCCAGAACCAACCTGAGCGATAAGGCAGAATGATCCAAAGCAAGTCCCTTGCTCTAGTTGGGACAAGTCCCAATGATACTACCCACCATGGAGGGTGGACAGCCCCACCATTTAGAGCTGTTACAATTCAGAGGGGGTTAAAAAAAATATGCCTGGAGGAGTTTCCCTTAACACCTGTGCTAATTTACAGTATAATCCACTCTTGCTAACTCACAAGCCAGGAAAGACAGCTCTTTCCATTAAACGCAGGTCTAGCTTCCAGACAGGTATGTCAGGAAACAATCCCATGGGGAAGCTTGCTGTTAGATTAGTTAATAATTCAACCTCGGTTGCTAATGTTAACCCCTCAACCTGAGGCACTATAATAAAAATAAAGGATTTCCACCAGATAATAGAGGTTAAGGCAGAATATGGGAAAACAAATGCCTGGTCGAAATGGATTAAAAATTCTGCCAGCACCTTAAACAATGGTGGCCATTATGTTTGTATGGCAAACAAACCAGGTAGGTCAAAAACTCTGGTGGTACCATTTCCACTCAGATGGACCTCAGACCCAATGGGCATGAGATGTATGATAGCCCTCTTTCAGGACAAGCTAGCATGGGGCAAGGAATCTTGTAAGACCCTATCCCGCCTGCTCCCAGTGACTCAGGGTCCAAAGCAAGAGCCCCCAAAACTGTTGAGCCTCCAGTCCCAAATACTGACTATACCTCATACCTTTCAGGGTGGGAGGGATAGTCAATGCTCTTGGGAAAAGTTACAGGTTACAGTGAATGCTGGTCCTTTGAGGAGCTAAATAATCAGTTCACGCTGGCAGCAGCCCAAGCAAATGTCTGGTGGTATTGTGGAGGACCGCTACTCAAGAGTTTACCTGCCAATGGGAGTGGAATTTACACTCTAGTACAATTGGCAATTCCTTTCAGCCTGGCATTTCAAACCCAAAGCGAGGCACCCTCTAGTGGGTCATTAAACCCTCACATATATAAAAATTCAACCAGGATTTCAAAGGGTGGTCCCAATAAATTTGAGGCTAAAAACCAGGTAGCTACATGGTTTACACTAATATTTTAGTGGTCTACCACTAATAAAAAAATAAATTGGGTAAACGATATATATATTACAATCAATAGAGGGTTATCAACCACACCTTAGATATCATACAGAAAACAATTAAACAGTTGATGCTATTAATAAAATAACCTCTTGTTAAACACCTTTGAAAGCAAGAGTTGCCATATGTAAATAAAGTTTAAAGAAAAGAGTAATAATGTATAATAAAAGAGGAGGGAATTGTGAGAAATAGATCTTTTCTATCAAATGAATGGCTTGACTTGGGTGCTATGTTGTAAAGCTGCCATTTGTGTAACTGTATTTGTGTGCCTGTACTTATATTTTTGTAGATAGCATTTCCTAAAATTTGTGAGTGCTGACCCCTCCCGCAGCGTCCCCTTTAGCCAATGGCATAAAGATTGTGAGGCTGTGTTCCCACCAATAGAAACACAGCACAGAAGCCCGCGGTAAAGATAAAACGCCCAGCAATTTCCTCCATGTTGTTCTTGTACGCCAGACCTTCCTGGTGACAGGAACCCTTTTTGCAAAAAGTAAAATTCGCCTTGCTGAAAAAAAAAAAAAAAAGATTTCTGAGCTGTGAATACCAGAAAGGCCTCTGTGCTTCTTGGGTGGATGCAAGAATGACTGACTGCTCCTTTGTTTTTAAAGACCAATAACATCCAACATATTAAACAGGAATTTGATGTTTATTTGTGGATTTTTTAAAAACCTTTTGGTCAGCCCTGCAAATAATAAAGACTTCCAAAATTAAAGGAATACCAAAATGGCGTTTCCTCAGTCAAGCATAATGATTTCTTCAGAGCATATTCGCTGCATAAACACTGAACGTTTTCTTTCCCTCCAGTAACATCTGTGAACAAGTTTACCACTCAGGAAAACGAGGGACTAATAATTACGTCCAGACAAGGGTGGGCACAGGTGCTTCAGCTGGCTGCTCCACAAACACATCCCAGGTCCAACAAGAGGGCTATTTCTGACTGACCCCTTGAGACTTCCCGTCATACTGTGTGTCTGGCCTGGGAGCAGGGAACCCTCTGGCAGAGGAGCCAGCATAATCGTCTGAAGGGACTGACTTTACTGGCACAGTGCACACCGTGAACATATTGACTCTAAACACAGAACATCAGCCCACGATTTATTAAAAGCAATTGTGTGTTTCCCAAGTCTAGCCAAACATTTGGTGCGTGTTACCCAGCTCTCCAAAACCAAACTTCAGTTCTACTTCTTTGAAGAAAAACTTTTCCCCACTAGCCCAAATTATAATTTACCTCTGATATCCCACAGCAAGTATTTTCTGGATTGTTCATTGGGTGCTTAACTATGCACTGCATTGTGAGAGGTACCTCTGGCTCTTGTAATGAACAGTTACTATAAGTCTCATTTTATTTATCTTCTTTAAAATTGTTGTCTCTTACCTGGCATGGTGGCTCATGCTTGTAATTGCAGTACTTTGGGAGGCTGAGACAGGAGGATCACAGGTTCAAGGCCAGCCTCAGCAACTTAGTGAGACTTTCTGCAACCTAGTGAGACCGTGTTTCAATACAAAATAAAACAAAAAAGAAAAGGGCTGAGAGTATAGCCAGGAGGTAGAACACCCCTGGATTCAATCCCAGTACCAAAAAAAAAAGTGTGAAATATAGTTAGGAATAAGAGACAATAATTTTTTTTTTTTTTTTTTGGACAGGGCATAGAAGCCAGGGGCATTCTACCACCAAGCTACACTCCCAGCCCTTTTTATTTTTTTATTTTGAAACAAGGTCTCGCTAAGTTGCTGAGGCTTCCCTTGAACCTGTGGTTCTCCTGTCTCAGCCTCCCAAGTACTGGGATTGCAGGCATACACCACTGCACCTGGCTCAGCTTTTCAATTTCTACGAAACGTTCTTCTGGGATTTTGTTGGGGATTGAGTGGCATCTATAGACAAGCTGGGAAGAATTGGCATCTTAACAATATCTTACTATCTTAACATCTTCTGACCATGGACAAACTATGTTTCTCCATTAAAATAGTTCTTCAATTCCTTTCAGCAATGTTTTATAAACTTTCATTGTATGTGTCTTTTATGTCTGTTGTCAGATCTGTTCCTAAGTATTTCGTATGATTTAAGTATATTGCAAATTATATTGCTTGCTTTTTACTTTCAATTGATTGTCCCTAGTATATAGAAATATAATCAATTTCTAACATTGATTCAATACCCTGCAATCTTGTTAAAACTCATGTAATATAATAGTTCCACTAACCTCTTTGTATTTTCTACAAATTTTCTACATAGCATATTTTCTACAAAGAAAATCATGTCGTCTGTGAAAAAACAAAACAAAACAAAAAAAAACCCAGCTTTGTCTCTTCCCTTCCATACTGTATGCCTCTATTTTTCATGTCTCGTTGAACTTAAGTACATGGTGAATAAATGTGAAGAACGTAGACATCTTCATCTTGTTCTTAATATTTGGGGAAACACTCAATATTTTACCATTAAGATTTCGCTACAGATTTTTGTTTGGTTTGGGTTTTGTTTTTTTGTAGATTCCTTTATCAGGATGAAGTTTATTTCTATACCTCACATCTTAACAGATATTTTAGTCTTTGTTCTTGTCTTATTTTTAATTGGGAATGGATTTTGAATTTTACAAATGCTTTTCTTGTGTCTATTGAGTATATCATATATTGTGTGTTTTGTTTTGTAGATATATAATTTGGGGGATTTTTCCTCCTTCTCTGGTTTCTTTAGAATTCAGTATTTTGATGCTTCCATTTTAAGTCTTCCTTTTGTTTATTAGATGTACCTTTTTGTTTTGTGGTTTCTTTCAGGTTTATAGTGTACAACTTTTACTCCTTCACTTTAGTTTATCACTGTCAAGTGATATTTGACTATTTCTTTTATAGTTCAATAATCTTACAATGATATGCTTCAGTTCTTCCCTCTGGCCTTTCTTTATTGCTTTCAGGTATACTAATTTACAGGTATACAATAAATTTCATAATACATTGGTATTATTTTGTTTAAACAGTCATTATTTTTAAATATGCTTTTCAAACAATTTTAAATCATTTATATTTTCCTTTGTATATTTGTACCTTTTCTGGTGCTGTTTTGTGTATATCCATATTTCCACTGCTATTATTTTCCATCTTTCTGAAGGACTTCACGTAACATTTCATATAGGTCAGATCTGCAGGTGATGAATTCTACCAGATTTTGTATGTCATAGAAAGTATATGCATGTATGTCCCTATCACTCTGAATTTTATTATGATGCATTATTACAATGAACCAATAAAAGTATTATTTGTTTATTTATTCATCTATTTATTTATTTGTACTAGGGATTGAACCCAGGGGTATTCTACCTCTGAGCTACAACCCCAGCCCAATTTTATTTTTATTTTGAAACAGGATCTCACTAGGCTGATGAGAGTCTCACTACTTGCTGAGGCTGTCCTTGAACCTGCAATTCTCCTGTCTCAGCCTCTCAAGTACTGAGATTACAAGCATGTGCCACTATGCCTGGCTATTAAAAGTATATTTAAAAAGGTGATAATCGGGCTGGGCATGGTGGCGCACGCTTGTAATCCCAGTACTTTGGGAGGCGGAGACTGGAGGATCCGGGTTCACGGCCAGCCTCAGCTCTCTCTCTCTCTCTCTCTCTCTCTCTCTCTCTCTCTCTCCTTAGTGAGGCCCTCCGCAACTTTGTGATACCCGGTTTCAAAATAAAGGATAAAAA
>PVJS01046182.1:0-15926 GCA_004027185.1 Glis glis | reverse complement strand
GGAGGGCCTCACTAAGGAGAGAGAAAGAGAGAGAGAGAGAGAGAGAGAGAGAGAGAGGAGAGAGAGCTGAGGCTGGCCACGAACCCGGATCCTCCGGTCTCTGCCTCCCAAAGTACTGGGATTACAAGCGTGCGCCACCACGCCCGGCCAACTCACTCCCTCTTGACACACATCAGTCCCTGTTTTGAACTCCCAAGCTCCCTTCAATCAGACAATGGGCCCTCCTTCACCTCTTGAGTCACCTAGGAGGTGTCCACATCTCTAAACATCAAATGGGCCTTTCACATTCCATATAGACCCCAATCCTCAGGCAAGGTAGAAAAGGCTAATTCTCTCCTAAAACAACAACTAACTAAACTCTCATTAGAAACCCGGCAATCATGGATTTCTGTTTTGCCTGTCACCCTCGAGTGACATGCACCTACAAGTCCTTTCCAAAAAACCATTAGATATCAGTCTGAGTTAATGTATGAATGACTCTTTGTCCTTCATGGAACCTCCCTACACGAGCCTCCCCCCATGTCCAACATCTGCCCTGCTCTCCACCTCACCCATAATTGTCTGAGGGAATCTGCAAACTCAAACTTGGCTTGTCCAGTCTTGCCTTCACCACATCTTCTCTCCCTTAAACCTGGAGACTGGGTGTGGTTAGCGGCTCCTGCAACAGACACCTCTTCTTTATAACCCAAATGAAAGGGACCCTACTAAGTTATACTAACCACCCATACTGCTGAAAAGCTGAAAAAAACTTCCCTCACTGGTTCCACCACTCTAGGCTAGAAAAGGCTCCAGACTTGGAGGAGATAGAAACAACACACTTGCTTCCAGATCACCAGTCACCTCCCCAATACCATGCCCTCTGGATGGGACTTACCTCAGTCAAACTCAATCAAATCCCACAGAAACCACACACACTGGCTAGTGAACAAAAAAAAAAAAAAAAAAAAAAGGCTGCAGATCCAGCAGAAACAGAAACCACACCCTTGCTTCCGGAGCACCAGTCACTTCCCAGATACCATGCTGTCCCTACAGGACCCACCTCAATCAAACTCAGTGGGATTCCAGAGGAACCACACCCACTGGCTGATGAGTAAACCCCCTCTCCAAGATAGCCAACCTCTACCCACTGATACCCTCCCTGCTGACCCTCACTCTTTCTATACACTCATTCTTAGCCTAATAGAGGCAATTTCTCCTTCCTACCACCCTACCACAGAAAAACAACTATTCTCATTTCTGTGGGACACGTCCCTGCAAGGCAATTTAATTGATTATTCCTGGGATCAGATTTCCCTCTGGTTACAAATCCAAAATACCTCCCCATGATAGATCAGGATTCTTCTATTTTGGATTCTTATTAATCTCTGGATTCTTATTAATCTCTGGATCCTTCTCATTACCCTAGATCAGCTGATGCAAAACTGTTTTATGCCTCCTGGTTATAACTAAGCTGGCCACTGCTAGGGCCTATATTTTACCCATACTCCAAGATAATTACCTTCCTTTCTCTTCTCTCCCTCCTAGGCCATCCCTTATCTGTCAAGGAAGTCCTAAATCTCCAATACCTCTCGCACACACTTAATCTCACACATCATCTCCTATACCTCACAAACCCAACCCTAACCCAGGATTGCTGGCTGTGCTTATCTCTCCCCTCCACCAGATACACCATGGCCCCAATATCCTTATACCAGTGGACCTCCTCCAACGTTTTCTTTCATTCAAAGATTCGTGGAGGCACACCCTTTCAACGTATATGCCTAAATGACCTATATGACTTTCAGATCACAGAGATGACCAAAACAACCCTAAAAGTCAGAGCTGTACAATCTCTTCATTCATACATGAATGATATCACTAAGTACAGCTCCCAGGAAGTCCCTATCCTAGGTCCAGTCCTAGGACACTGCACTGGCCTATCAGGCTCCTCTCTGTCTTAGTCAAAATCAAACCAAAGGCAAACTATTAGGACACTAAGGGCAAGACCTTTGTAACTTCACTATCTAGATAATTCCCTCTAATGATCATGCTAACGTGCCAGTAGCCCAAACAGTAGAGCCATGTGATTCTCATGGCCCCCCACAATTAAAGCAACCTTTCCCAGCACAGATACCTCCCGATTTCCCAATTCTGTAGGCGCAGACCCTAAACATGCCCCTTGCTCTTCCCATGGCAACTACGTGGAGCTTCTGTCCAATCTGACTGTCATCATATTCCTTCTCCAGGCTACCCAGCCTCCAAATTCTGGGAGGAAACACAAGGGAAATATCTTTTCTTTGAAATTACCACAACAGGGACCCCTCAAACTAACCTTGCAGGCCCTTTCTAATCATTAACGGGGCAACCCTTAGTGGGATTCTCTCCATCTGAGAAAATGAAAACTATAGGCACCACATTTTGCCTACATCACCAAGGAATTTTCTTTCTTTGTGGGACCAATAGTTACCTATGTCTCCCCACAAATTGGACAGGGACCTACCTGCACCCTAGTCTATCTTGCACCAGAGATTGAAGTAGCCCCTAACAACCAATCCTTTAAAGTTTCCCTTTTAGCCCACACCAGATCCAGAAGGGGCCTGACTCTCATTCCCCTTTTACATACAGCCTAGGGGTGGCCACAGGATTGGGCCCTGGAATAGGGGGATTAGCAATTTCTCTCACCTATTTATTATCAGAGCTTGTCCAAGGATATAACAAGAAACCTAGAGGACATACCAAGGGGCATAGTGGCAGTTCACAACCAGATAGGCTCTCTAGCAGCAGTCACCCTTAAAAATAGATGAGGCCTAGATCTTTTCATGACAGAAAAGGGAGGCTTGTGACTATTTTTGCAAGAGGAATGCTATTTCTATGTCAGTCAGTCAGGAATTGTCTGGGACACAGCAAAGAAGCTTACTGATAGAGCCTCCAAAATCTGACAGCAACTCTCAGAGTCATGGAGCTCTTGGTTAGGAAAACTAAATTGGACCTCCTGGCTCTTCCCACTAGTGAGTCCCTTGCTGATGCTCTGGGTAGCTCTCATTTTTGGCCCTTGTATTTTAAACTTACTCTCTCATTTTGTTTCAAAAAGGCTCAACTCGCATCCAAGCTGTCACTCAAAAGCATGTAAACACTGTTCTCCTCCTCAGGCAATACAGAAGGCAGTACCAAAGGCTGCCCCCCCACTGACCCCTACATCCAGGTTCTGCAGGAAACTGATATAGAAGAGATTCTGTGCCCTTCACCATGCCCCAAGTCCCCCTTCCCACCCTTCTTTTCTATTAAGAGTTTAAAATGTTAGAGCCCCAAACAAAGTGACTCCATCTTGACCCAAGTCTTGCTCAGTACACCCTTCCCCCTGCTTCCCAAAAACATCCCCATTGCCTTGCTTAAGACTTGCATAACAAGCTCCTTGCTTATCAGACCCCTCTGCTTATGGGAAAGTCCCATTATCCTGCTTAACCATGATATGACAACCCCCTCTTGGCGGTACTTAACCATTGCTCCCCCCACCCTGTAGAATCTCCCTTTAACAACCCCCTTGGTAATAGCTGACTACCACTCCCCCTCCCCTGAAGAATCTCTCCTTAAACAAGCGATATAAACTTCTAGTCTGTAAAGCAGATAGGGGCTCCATCTTTCCTGGAGACCCCCCTCTGCAGATTTTATCCCAATAAAGCCTGCTCTGCCATTGAGCCATCTCCTGTCTCCTTCCCTCCTAAACCTTTCACCCCCCCCTAACTAGTTCCAAGGTTAGATCTCTAAAAAAGGAACTCAAGCCTCTTCTAGAGGAACCCCACGGGGTTGCAGACCAACTAGATTGATTTCTGGGACCCCAGATTTATACGTGGACTGAACTAATGTCCATTTGGGGCATCCTCTTACTGGAGAGGAGAGGACAGCCATTAGACAGACAGCCATGGCCACATGGGAACAAGGACACCTGGCAGTCCCTGCTGAGGCTAAGTTTCCCAGCCAGGAGCCCCAATGTGATAACAACAACCCAGAGCATAGAAGTCATATGAGGGATCTTCAGGAACTAATAATTAAGGGGATTAGAGAATCCATACCTCAGTCCCAGAAGATGACTATGGCTTTTGATGCACAACAAAAAGGAGGAGGAAAAGAGGAGGGACCAGCTGATTTTCTTAATAGACTGAGGGACCAGATAAGGAAATATTATGGGTTAAACCCAGAGGACCCTCTCGGACAAGGAATGCTTAAGTTACATTTTGTTACTAAAAGTTGGCCAGACATTGCAAAGAAGCTACAAAAATTAGAAAACTTAGAAAATGAAATCCTAGAGGGTTGTTAAGGGAAGCTCAAAAGGTATATGTGAGAAGGGATAAAGAAAAACAAAATAAAAAGCTAAAACAATTGTCTCCACTATAGAACAGGTAATCCAGGGGAAAACTTGCCCTAGAAATTGGAGACAAAGATCCTCATCCCAGGGACCCCCAAAAGGAGGAGGGACTCAAGCACCTCAAGGGAAAGGAAAAGATAAATGTTACCTGTGTAAAAAGGAGGGCCGTTTTTAAAAGAGAATGCCCAGACCTGAAGAAGGAAGAAAGGGTCATACCCTTCATGACCTTTGGTCAGGGACTCTTTTATGCAAATGGGTCCTACCAAGAGCCCTTGATAAATCTGCAGGTGGGACCTGAAAGGGAGGGATTAACATTCCTGGCTGATTCTGGAGCAGCCAGATCCTCCCTTACCCATCACTTCCCCTCCCAAAGGCTGTGTAATCAATAATGGTTTTGGGGGTGAAAGGGGAAGGATTTAATGTACCTATTTTTGAGGAAACACAGGTTAAGTTTAAGACTAGCCCAGGCAGAATTCCTTTTTGTACCCAAGGCAGGAACCAATCTTTTGGGCTGAGACTTAATGACTAAATTAGGAATCGGATTAAAAATAGATCACTGAAGGATTCATGCTTCACTCAATCTCCTATCCACCCTGGACAAGGAGAGGATACACCCTGTAGTCTGGACCAAGGAAGGAAATAGAGGGGAGCTTAATATTTCTCTCATTCAGATCAAACTAAAAAGAAAGGGGGAAAGAGGAGAAAGCAATACCCAATACCCCTTGAAGGAAGGTTAGGGTTACAACCAATCATAGAAGGGCTACTCCAGGATGGCCTGCTTGAACCCTGCATGTCTCCATTTAATACTCCCACATTACCTGTAAGAAAATCAGATGGATCCTACAGATTGGTTCAGGACCTAAGGGCTATAAATCAGATTATAGCTATAAAATAGGCACCCATAGTCCCTAATCCTTATACCCTTCTTAGCAGTATTCCTCATGAACATAGCTGGTTTAGTGTGGTAGATTTAAAGGATGTCTTCTGGGCCTGTCTTCTAGCTAAGGAAAGTAGGGATATCTTTGACTTTGAGTGGGAGGACCCCAGGACTGGAAGGAAACGCAATATCTGGACAGTCTTGCCACAAGGGTTTACATAGTCACCCAACTTGTTTGGACAAGTTCTAGAAAAAGTGCTAGAGGAATTCGAGCCTCCTTCCTCAATTGGACTGATACAATATGTGGAGGATCTACTCCTCCCTGGAACAGATAAATAAAAGGTTACAGACACCAGAATAGTGTCTCCTTGTAGATGGCTCCTCTAGAATACTCTAGGGAAAGAGACATAATGGATATTTGGTTATAGATGGAGAACAATTCACTGTCACAGAGGCAGAAAGACTTCCCAATGGGTGGTCAGCCCAGACCTGTGAATTGTTTGCTCTAAACTAAGCTTTAAAACATCTGAAGTTCAGGAAAGGAAGGGACCATCAGCACAGACTCAAAATATGCTTTTGGAGTGGTGCATACCTTTGGAAAGATTTGGGCTGGAAGAGGTCTTATCAATAGTAAGGGACTCCTAATACACAAGGAGTTAATTACCCAGGTATTAGACAGCTTGATTTAACTGAAGAAATAGCCATAGTACATGTTCCTGGGCATCAACATGTTAGAAATAACTTTTTATGGCGTCTAAAGAAACAGCACGTGTTCGAAAATTGCTTGGCAAGGTTATTTTACCTTTTTGCAAAAAGGGTGCTCCCAGATATGTGAGAGAGCATGCTTCACAAAGAGCCCAGTGGGTCTTATATTCCTAATGCAAGTCTCCTCCTGTGCTGAACTCCTATTGGTCAAAGTTACAGCTTCACATTCTTCTTAGTCAGCTACAGGGGAAGATGGGGGAGGGTCAACACCTGTAATCTCTTAAGAGATGTTAATTTGGGGAAGAAATGTAAGTCCCTATCAGGTTACAAAATGGCTGTTTAAGTGAAACTACCTCCTTTGACAGAAAAGATACAATTATATTCTCACAAACAACAGAAGCTCTACAGAAGCTCAGGGAAATAGATTGGCAGACACATAGTTGTTAAGGAAGCAGCCCTGCAACTAGAGGCCCCAATTCTCCATCTTACCCCCATCACCCCTTTCCCCACTGCTACCCCAGTGTTCATTCCCCAAGAAGAGAAACAACTGATCAAATTAGGAGCCTCAAAAACTCCCCATAAGGATATTGGCCTATCACCATATGAAATTCTCTATGGGCTACCTTACTTGGGTCCAAGTTCAGATATACCAACCATGGAGACCAAAGATCAATTTCTCAGAAATTATGTTTTGGGTCTCTCCTCTTCCTTGTCTTCTTGTAGGGTACAAGAATTGCTAGCTCAAACCCCACTTCTTGAATTTCCTGCACACCCTCATTAACCCAGCGACAACATCATAATAAAGACATGGAAGGAGGATAAGCTCGAGCCAGCCTGGGAAGGACCATATCAAGTGCTACTTATGACCCAAACATCTTTTTACACTGGAAAGAGGTTGGACTCATTACACACGGGTTAAAGGGGCCCCACTCCCTATTCAAAAAGGACAATGGCCCATCTCTCAACACCCAGACCCTTCCAAGTTAACTGTAAAAAGAATCAATTCATTCTGGTTTTTGTTTCTATTAAGCTTCCAGGTATGAGGTAGCCCTTATTCAGCCCAATTAACTATTAATGTAATCATAGGGAAAAAAAAAACCCTAACTATAAAGCTAACTGTATGTCAAGTCCTGTATCTCTGCCCAGAACCAGTCTGGGTAATAAAGCAAAATAATCCAAAGCAATACCCTTGCTCTAGTTGGGGTAAGTCTTAGGGGACCACCCCATATGGAGGGTGGACAGCCCCACCGATTCTGAGGAGGTTAAAAAAAAACCATGCACGAAGGGGTTCCCTTGACATTTGTGGTAACTTACAGTATAATCCACACTTGTTAACTCATAAATCAAGAAAGTTAGCCCATTAAACACTGGTCTGGACTCCAGGCAGATATATCAGGAAGTAATTCCATGGAGAGGCTTGCTGTTAGACTAGTTAATAATTCAAACCTCAGCTGCTAATGTTAACCCCTCAACCCAGGCCACTATAGTAAAAATAAAGGATTTACACCAGATGATAGATATGGGAAAACAAATGCCAGGCCGAAATGGATTAGAAATTTTGCCAGTACCTTAAACAAAAGTGACTGTTACACTTGTGTGGCAGGCAGGCTGGAGGCTCAAGTGGTACCATTTCCACTTGGATGGACCTCAGACCTAATATGCATGAGAGGTATAATAGGCCTCCTTCAGGAAAATCTAGCATGGGGCAATGAGTTTTATAAGACCCTATCTCTTCTGTTCCCAGTGATTCAGGGTCCAAAACAAGAGCCCCTCAAAACTGTCAGACCTCCAGTCCCAAATACTAACCATACCTCATGCCTCTTGAGGTGGGAGGGACACTCAATGTTTCTGGGCAATGTTACCGGCTGCAGTGAATTTGGTCCTTCGAGGAGCTAGATAATCAGTCTGCGCTTAGCAATTGCCCAAGCAGATGTCTGGATGTACTGTGGAGGACCGTCACTAAAGACCTTACCTGCCCATTGGAGTGGAACTTGCACTCTAGTGCAGTTGGCTGTCCCTCTACTCATCCTGGCATTTCAAACCCCAAATAAGGGTTTTAAGGCCCATTATAGGGCCAGAAGGAATATCCCTCAAATCTCTGGTAGGTCATTGGACCTTCACATATATGTTTATTCAATCAGGGTTCCAAGGGGTGGTCCCAGTGAATTTAAGGAAAAAACCAGATAGCTACATGGTTTGCACCAATATTATTTTGGTCCACTATAATAAAAAGGTAGATTGGATGAACAATATATATTATAATCAACAGTTGAAAATTTTGTCAACTACACCTGAGATATCATTAAGAAAATAGCTAAACAGTTAGATGGTACTAACAAAATAGTCTGAGAAAAGAGACTAACTAATAGTAAGAGATTACCTAGTAGTAATTCTCTGTGTTAAGGCCCTAGTCCTGAGACAAACAGAGACAGTTCTAACCAAACAATCCTCCATAGATTACCAAAATATTCTCTCATCAAACACCTTCGAGAGCAAAAGTCACCACATTAATAGAATTTGAAAAAAAAGTAATCATGTATAATAAAAGGGGGGAATTGTGGGAATACAATCAGACCTTTTCTATAAAAGGAGTAGCTTAACTTAAACTCCATTTTGTAAAACTGTCATTTTGTAACCTGGTAAAAACTTATATTCCTTTGTAAAATTAGCATCTCTTAAGACATTGCAAGTGTCAACCCTTCCCCGTTGCCCCCTGTAGCTGACTGGGAAGAAGTTGAAGCTGTAGCTCCTACCAATAGGAGCACAGCACAGAAGCTTTGTGTCCAGGATATAAAGCCCACTGGGTTCTTTGTCAGGGGTGCTCTCGCATACCTGGGAGCACCCTTTTTTACAAAAAAGTAAAATTGCCTTGCCAGACAATTTTAGAACATTTGCCTTTTTGGCACCATGAAAATTTATTTCCAACAACCTTTACTCCCCAAACTAGTTCACTTTCCCAAGTCTGTCTCTCCCAATTTCCTGGGAAATCTGTAAATCTTAAAGTTAACCAAAAATAAATAAATAAAACCCCACAAAACTACAATTGCCTTGTACATTGTTAACAACACAGATACAGTATCTTGAGAAACCTGTAACATAGGGGACTCTCCAGCTTATCTATTGATTCTATAATGGGGACCATGATTAGCCTGAGGATCATTAGGACCAGACCACCAGAAGTCACCTTGTGACCACCGGACTGAGGTCATCTTCACACACCTCCTACCACCCTCATGAAAGCCCCCTATAAAAGAAGAGCCATGAGCCTACAAAGGCACCTCTCTCACTTTTGGGGTGGCCCATATTCTCCCTTGAATATGTATTTCCTACTTTCCTAAATAAATCTCTGTCCGTGTCTCTGATTGGTGTGTGTTGAAATTCTTTCCCGTCACATAGGCCAAGGACCCTGCCAATCCCAAGTTGAGGAATCAACAATTCCCTCATGACAACCAGACCCTCTGGGAGCAGTTCAATCCCTTCCCTGACAGGCCCTTCAAGTTGGGCTGTTTGGAAGAATGACAAATAATTGGGGGGTTATAAGTCCTTTTTTTTTGTGGTACTGGGGATTGGACCTAGGGGCATTCAACCTCTGAGCTACACCCCCAGCCCTTTTTATTTTTATTTTTTATTTTGAAACACAATCTTACTAAGTCTCTGAGGGCCTCACTAAGTTGCTGAGGCTGACCTTGAACCTGCATTCCTTCAGTCTCAGCCTCCCAAGTACTGGGATTACAGGCATGCACCACACTATCAGCTTCTTACATCCTTCTTTATTGAGGACATTGTGTTTTCTCCCTCCTTTCAGCTGGACAAGAAAGGGACTTAGAAAAAAATTAACTGGCTCACCCAGGAGTCTATTATCTCACTGATGTGGCAGGATTTAAACATGCACAGCTTCTCCTAACACCAATGGGAGCCAAGCAAATAGATGATTTTCTTTATTGCAAAGGTCAAACATAAGTTTGTTTATCCTCCGTTTCTCAGCATTATCAGCAATGATTAAACTCAGGTACTGAGCCAAGTGGGACAGGCTGAAGGCATCTTCATGCCAGCTTCCTTTTCTTCTTCTTAAAACAGGAAACCTGTCTTCAAAGAAACCACGGAGCTCCAGCTGGCCTCTTTGGAGCACACAAGGGGGCTCTTTGTGATTATGCTAATAAGTAATCACAACACTATTTCCCTCTTAACATACGCCCAGGGTCTTATCCCACTGAAAATTATCTCACAATAAGATGGTGCCAGTACAATACAGCCCAGTGTTACAGGGAAGAGACTC
Source organism: Glis glis (assembly GCA_004027185.1). Lineage (NCBI taxonomy): Eukaryota > Metazoa > Chordata > Mammalia > Rodentia > Gliridae > Glis > Glis glis. Next base: position 5,726 of record PVJS01046182.1, on the reverse strand, counting down.
GATGCCAGCACCCCTCGGTTTCCCACATCTCATTGTTTCAGCCAAGAGGAGACATTGTGAACTCAGTGATATACAGAATGCTTATCCAAACTTAATTAACTAGAGCTAGATGCTAACACGCACTTCACCAGCTTTGAGCACACATTAGCACCTGCAGTAAAGCATATGCTTAGCCACACACCACATGCGTGTCATGATGAATAAGCCCCCAAAGCCCCAGACTGCCCTTTGGTCTTCCTGAGGAGGGTCTGTGATAGCAGCCTGGTTCCCACAGGCCTCTCACCCACCAGCGAAATGTGCATTGGAATTGAGTTTCTGGACACACTCATCCAAAGTCAATCACGGAAGGTCAAAGAGAGATACTTGGTTCCGTGCCCTAGGAAGGGCCCACAGGGAGTTAAGCTCAGAATCAAGGCAGTGGTACAAATAAAATGCAGTTTTCTTGGTCACCCAAACCCTCCTCACTGAAAACTAAGAACTCTTGGGAAAAATCAACGTGGGCCCTGACACCACCAGAAGCATCCATCTTCATCCTGACCCCACTACAAAGGACTTGCACTGTGGGAAGGGGGTGGGGGTTTGTCCAAGGATGCAGAAAGGGCAAAGTTTGACCTTGAGCATAAAATCCAAATTTAGCTCACTGAGATCAAATTTCTGCAGGTATTTATCCTATGCCATCCACTGTGCTAACATTTAGCCCCCTCTCCCCCTGCCATGAAATCCATTGTCTATGTTGTACCCCATGTTTAGGACAAAGGATCCGAGACCAGACTCAGTTAAGGTGAGAAGCATTAATTACCGCGGGGCTACCACTCTCCAGCAGGTCAAAATGGCCGCCCCTTGTACAGTTCACCGCTTCCTTTTATAGAGAGCAAGCAGAGCTCGCGGGGTATGCTTTAAGTTGACCAATCATAGTAAATTTTCCTTATTTAGAAGCAAGGGGGTAGGTCTAGGGGCGTGGGCTGAGCACCCAGGGGAGGGTTGGTTTGGGCAGTAAGGGCAGGAACTGGTTTCTCGGACGTTGTTCTAGGGGCGATAAGGGCAGGAACTGGTTTCGTCCTTGGGGAAATGGCTTTGTCCTGGGGTGGTAAGGGCAGGGAGTTTAATTTTAGAGTAGAAAACAAGGCTAAAAATTACTTTTTAGGGCATGTTATCACATTCCCTACTCCTGTTATTTATGTTTCTCAAACCCTTGAGAAAAAGGCTTCTGTTTGTTCTTCCTGGGGTATGGGTAGGTAATGGGCTGGGCTATGAAGTACAATAAGTTTGATTGATTGTAACCTCTTCTGGAGGTAATTAGTTAAGCAGTTGAAGAAACAAGGTCCTATTAATGCAAGTAAACAGATGGCAGAGATGGGTCCTAGCAAAGGGAGGAAGTAGGGTCATGCAGAGGAGGGCAGGACTTCCTCTTAACCTTCAGGTTTCCCTGGCAACAGATTGGTGGTGGGGTGTGACCTTTGTCCTCCTCACCCATCCTATTTACATTAAGTATCTCAGGTGTGGAGAGGAGTGAGGGTGTGGACTCATTAAGGCTTCTGCCTGACTGAATACACCCTATAGGGTGGAGTCAGATCATGAACTCTCAAAATTTCAAATCTCTATTTTTCTTCCCAATGTCTCCTTTCTGCCTAATATTCCCCCCCTTTGAGCTTTGTTCTCTTAATTTTAAAGGGGTGCTGAAGGGGAAAGATCAACTTCTGTAATTTCTTCTCAGCTGACAAGGGACTGTGGACTTTGCCTACTTTAAGGGACCCAAAGTCTCATCCTAATTGATCTAAAGGAGACACGGGAAGGCCAGGGTTTTTGACTGGCATCCTCTGATATTCTGGAAAAGAGGCATAAACATACGAGATATGAGCCACCAACAACAGCAATTTAAACAACAGAAAAGCATTCCAATATAAAGTATACTGGCCAAGAAAATGAGAATTTTATCCCATCAAGATGTTAACCAAACATTTCTTGAAAGGGCGACATCTACCAAGGTAATCCAAATGAGCTGGAGGTGGAGACTAGCCCATAAATTAAACAGGCACCTTTATCAATACCTCTGGTATATTGTGCCCAGTCCAGGAGAACGTTTGCTTTTCCCTGGAAGAATAATGTAGAAATTAGGACACAAATAAGTTGACATCTTTTAGTCTGGATAGACATAACAGATAATAGATATAAGGAAAAAGCACAAATAAAACTTATCCTGATTCTCTTTTGGGTTTTGAATAACACCTTTAAATCTTCTAAAGGCTCACAGATATAGTGTTTGCAGGTCTTAGCATCTGGAGGCTTATTCCTGACTTCAGAGCCTTGATCCTGTAAAGTCTCAAGAGGCACAGGTTTAATTCTAGACATATAAATGTAGGATTTGTTTGTGCCTCTGTAGTTGAACAGCTGTGGGACACTCTGGGAGAACTAAGAAGGTTTGGGTGAAGATTAACTCTTGAAATCTATAAGTTAAAGGCATTGTAAATCTTTTGGCCTTGGGGGTGCAGTCAACCCCAGTTACAATACATGTTTCTTTAGAAAAAGGCTTAGGGGAGACAAGCACAGCAGAGGATTGAACTCCCATGTATAAAAGAAAATTGATATCTTTACCTGCCACGTCAAGAGTCACCCAGGCTCTTCTATTGTCCAGCTGGATAGAGGGCTGATCCGAGAGGGCCTTGCTGAGCCTCGGGCATCCTCAGTCTTTGAGGGCAGCCATGATAGGAGCAGATGACCTGGCTTCCCTTTAGAGGCAAGGGCAATCACACTTCCAGTGTTTTTCCTCTTTACAGAGGGGCCACATCCCACATACAGGTGGACTCCGGCTAGGACAGTCCTTGATCCAATGCCCAGGCTCTTTGCACTATTGGCAGGTGCCAGACCTTGAGTTTTCTTCCCTCTATCTGGCAGGAGCCTTTGGGTATCTCTGAGGGGGCAGGAACTTATTGCCCAATGCCAGGGCCATTAAGTGGACTTGTCCTTATGCCCGTATTTGTCTCTTTTTTTAAATGTTCATTTATTGGTGCATTGTAATTATACATTTTGATACACATCAGGGTAGCAGCATCATACATGCACACATTGCTCATTTAGCCCTGCCTCAAATCCCACCCTATTCCCTCCCCCCTCCCTGCCTTTCGTGATCCACATAGTGATTGAGTCTTAAAAGTTTGTGTATATACATCATGTGCCTTAGTGTGTTTACCTCCACTCCCCTCCCAACTCCCTCAGTTAGATCACCTTCTTTGTTCATCTAAGGTTTTTTTCTTTTTTGTCAGGAGTCCCTTCTAAGTCCCATTCTATCTAGCTTCCACATATTAGTGAGGACATCCAACTTTTCACTCTTAGTGACTAATTTCACTTAGCATAATGTTCTCCAGTTCTCTTCATTTCCCTGCAAAACATGTAATTTTGTTCTTCTTTGTGGTCGCGTAAAATTCCATTGTGTACATATCCCATAGTTTTGTGATCCATTCATCTGTCGATGGACATCTTGGGTGGTTCCAAAGTTTGGCAACTGTGAATTGTGCAGCTATAAGCATAGATACACATGCATTAGTCTGGTAGTTTGGTTTCAGATCTTTTGGGTAGATGCCTAGAAGTGGTATTGCTGGGTCATATGGTAGGTTCATTCCCATTCTTCTGAGGATCCTCCACACTGTTTTCCACAGTGGTTGCACTAATTTGCAATCCCACTAGCAGAGTATTAGGGTTCCTACTTCTCCACATCCTCGCCAGCATTTGTTGTTGTTTGTGTTTTTAATGATTGCCATTCTACTTGGCGTTAGGTGAAATCTCAGGGAAGTTTTGATTTGCATCACTCTGATTGCTAATGAAGTTGAACATTTTTTCATACATTTATGGGCCATTTGTATTTCTTCTTCTGTGAAGTGTCTATTTAGTTCACTTGCCCATTTTTTGATTGGATTATTTGGTTTTTTAGTGGTGATTTTTTTAAGTTCTCTGTATATTCTAGATATGAGTTCTTTATCTGAGGAGTAGCTGGCAAAAACCTTCTCCCATTCTGTTAGCTCTCTGTTGAGGTTCTTGATTGTTTCCTTTGCTGCACAAAAGCTCTTTAGTTCAATGCAATCCCATGCATTGATCCTCATTTTAGTTTCCTGGGCCTCTGGGGTCTTGTTGAGGAAAGTCTTTACCTGTGCTTATGTGTTGAAGTGTTGGGCCTATGCCCTCTTCGAGTAGCTGCAAGGTCTGTGGTCTGGTTTCTAGGTCTTTGATCCATCTTGAGTTGACTGTTGTATAAGGTGAGAAAGTGGGGTTTATTTCTATTTTTCTGCATATGGTTAGCCAGTTTTGCAAGCATCATTTGTTGAAGAGGCTATCCTTTTTCCAGTGGGTGTTTTTAGCCCCTTTGTCAAAATCAATTGACTGTAGGTGTGTGGGTTTGTTTCAGAGTCTTCTATTCTGCTCCATATAGGTCTATGTGTTTGCTTTTGTGCCAATACCATACTGTTTTTATTACTATGGCTTTGTAGTATAGTTTGAAGTCAGGTGTTGTGATGCCTCCTGCATGGTTCTTCTTGCTGAGAACTAATTTGGCTCTTCTGCATTTTTTGTTGTTCCAAATGAATTTAAGGACAGATTTTTCTATGTCAGTGAAGAATGACTTAGGTAGTTTAATGGGTATTGCATTGAATCTGTAGAGAACTTTTGGAAGAATGGCCATTTTGATGATATTTATCCTGCCTACCCAAGAGCATGGGAGATCTTTCCATCTTCTATGATCCTCTTCAGTTTCTTTTTTCAATGTTTTATAGTTTTCCTTGTGGAGGACTTTTACCTCCTTGGTTAGGTTTATTAGCAAGTATTTTATTGTTTTGGGGGATATCGTGAGTGGAAATGTCTTCTGGATTTTTTTTCAGTGGATTTATGGTTGGCATACAGAAAAGCTTCTGATTTTTTAAGATTGATTTTGTATCCAGACACTTTCCTGAATTTGTTGATCAGTTCTATGAGCCTTTTAGTTGAGTGTGTTGGATCTTCTAAGTATAATATCATGTCATCTGCAAATAGAGATAGTTTCAGTTCCTCTTTTCCTATTTCTACTCCTTTTATTTCCATCTCTTGCCTTATTGCTCTGGCTAGAGTTTCAAGTACTATATTGAAAAGGAGTGGTGACAACGGACATCCTTGTCTTGTTCCTGTTTTTAAAGGGAACTCTCAAAGATTTTCCCCATTCAGTATGATGGTGGCTGTGGGCCTATTGTATATTGCCTTTATGATGTTGAGGTATGTTCCTTCCATTCCGATTCTCTGCAGTGTTCTTATCATGAATGGGTGTTGGATTTTGTCAAATGCTTTTTCAGCATCTATTGAAATGATCATGTGATTTTTGTCTTTAGTTCTGTTTATGTGGTGAATTACATGGTTTGTTTTTCGTATGTTGAACCAGCCTTGCATCCCTGGGATGAACCCAACTTGGTCATGTTGTATGATTTTCGTGATGTAGTTTTGAATGCGTGTTGCTAGTATTTTGTTTAGAAGTTTTGCGTCAGGCCGGGCGTGGTAGTGCACGCTTGTAATCCCAGTACTTTGGGAGGTGGAGACCGGAGGATCCGGGTTCGCGGCCAGCCTCAGCTCTCTCTCTCTCTCTCTCTCTCTCTCTACCTGTCTCTCTCTCTCTCTATCTATCTAGTGAGGCCTTCCGCAACTTCGTGAGACCCAGTTTCAAAATAAAGCATAAAAAATAGGGCCGGGGGTGTAGCGCGGAGGTAGAACACTCC
>PVJS01046181.1:0-15929 GCA_004027185.1 Glis glis | reverse complement strand
TGGTACTGGGGATTGAACCCAGGGGCATTCCACCTCTAAGCTACACCCCCAGCCCTTTTGTGTGTGTGTGGTACGGGGGATCCGAGCAACAGCCCCACCCTATTTTTCTTTTTTTTTTCTGCGGTACCAGGGATTGAACCCAGGGGCGTTCTACCTCTGCGCTACACCTCCAGCCCTATTTTTTTATACTTTATTTTGAAACCGGGTCTCACGAAGTTGCGGAGGGCCTCACTAAGTAGAGAGGAGAGAGGAGAGAGAGCGCGAGAGCTGAGGCTGGCCGCGAACCTGGATCCTCAGGTCTCCACCTCCCAAAGTACTGGGATTACGAGCGTGCGCCACCAAGCCCGGCTTTTTTTTATTCTTTATTTTGAAATCGGGTCTCGCTAAATCGCGGAGGCCTCACTAAGTAGCTGAGGCTGGCTGCGAACCCAGATCCTCTGGTCTCAGCCTCCCAAGTACTGGGATTACAAGCATGCGCCACCACGCCCGGCCCCCCAGCCCTTTTTATTTTTTTGTTTTGAAACAGTCTCTCCAAATTGCAGAGGCTGGCATGGAACCTGCGAACCTCCTGTCTCAGCCTCCCAAGTACTGGGATTACAGGCATGAGCCACCACACCCAGCTTCAAAAGTATATTTTTTTATTTGCGGTACCGGGGATTGAACCCAGGGCGTTCTAGCTCCGCGCTACACCCCTGGCCCTATTTTTTATACTTTATTTTGAAACCGGGTCTCACGAAGTTGCAGAGGGCCTCACTAAGTAGGGAGAGAGAGAGAGAGAGACAGGGAGAGAAAGAGAGAGAGAGCTGAGGCTGGCCACAAACCCGGATCCTCGGGTCTCCGCCTCCCAAAGTACTGGGATTACAAGTGTGCGCCACCACGCCCGGCTCACAAGTATATTCTTAAGAAATAATGATGAAAATACTTCTATTTCCATAGTCTTTAATACAGTGACACTTTTATAAAAGTGGAAAAGATTCAGGGAAGTTAATTTTTCGTAGTCTAGTATATAAAGTGGGAAAACTGTTTAGAAAAATGTGTGGTTTTCTGGTTATAAAGATGCTAGAGATGGTTTCTGAGTTGTGGTGGTTAGACTCAACCATTTTGACTTTATGATGGAAAGCAGTTTGTATTCAGTAGAAACCACACTCTGCGCGTTGAAATTTAATCTTTTCCGAGGTTGGCAGTATGTGGTAAGATGCTTGTAATGCTAGCAGTGGCAGAGAGCTTCAGCTCCTGGTCAGCCACTGGGTCATGAGGGGAAATGGCTGATACTCTACAGAGTTCTGCGTTGCTAAACTATGATGTTTGTTATATTAGATGTATTAAATGCATCTTCAAATTGTAATTTGAGCCAGGCGTGGTGGCAGACGCCTGTAGTACTTGGGAGGCTGAGACAGGAGGATCGCAGCTTCGAAGCCAGCCTCAGCAACTTAGGCTCTCAGCAACTTAGTGAGACCCTGTTTCCAAATAAAAAATAGAATAGGCTTGGGGTTGTAGCCTGTAGGTAGAAGGCCCCTGGGTTCCATCCCCAGTACCACACAAAAATGTTTTTAAAAATTATGTTTTGAGACGGGCCTGGTGGCTCACACTTGTAATCCCAGCATTTGGGAGGCTGAGACCGGAGGATCCGACTTTGTGGCCAGCCTCAGCTACTTTAGTGAGGCCCTCCGCAATTTAGTGAGACCCTGTTTCAAAATAAAGAATAAAAAGCCGGGCGTGGTGGCGCACGCTTGTAATCCCAGTACTTTGGGAGGCGGAGACCGGAGGATCCGGGTTCGCGGCCAGCCTCAGCTCTCGCTCTGTCTCTCTCTCTCTCTCTCTCTCTCTCTCCCCTTAGTGAGGCCCTCCGCAACCTCGTGAGACCTGGTTTCAAAATGAAGCATAAAAAAATAGGGCCGGGGGCGTAGCGCGGAGGTAGAACGCCTCTGCGTTCAATCCCCGGTACCGCAAAAAAAATAAATAATAAATAAATAAATAAATAAAGAATAAAATAGGGCTAGGGTGTAGCTCAGAGGTAGAAAGCCCCTGGATTCAATCCCCAATATTGCAATATATATAATTATTTATATATATATATATAGAGAGAGAGAGAGAGAGAACTTAAAATGGGCTTATCATGGTATAAACCCATCATTAATCAAGAAGCATCTGTGGGTATTCCTCCAAAGCTGGTTACATATACATAGCTACTAATTATTGATAGCTCTCCTAAAATTAGAGCTTGTTAACCTGACTAGTAGTCAAATCCAAATTACAAATGTGTGGGTTTTTTTTTTCTCTTGTGCTACTAGGGATGGAATCCGGGGCATTCTACCTCTGAGCTATACCCCCAGCCCATTTTATTTTTTATTTTGAAGCCGGGTCTCAAGAAGTTGCGGAGGGCCTCACTAAGTAGCTGAGGCTGGCCGTGAACCCGTATCCTCTGGTCTCTGCCTCCCAAGTACTGGAATTACAAGCGTGCACCACCACGCCCGGCCTAGGGGGACCTTTTCAAAATTAAAAAAAAAAACCCAGCCGGGTGTGGTGGTGCATGGCTGGAATCCCAGTACTTGGGAGGCTGAGACAGGAGGTTACAGGTTTGAGACCAGCCTCAGCAACTTGGCCTCTCAGCAACCTAAGGAGATTCTGTTTCAAAACAAAAAGTAAAAAGAACTGGGAGCATAGCTCAGAGGTAGAATGCCCCTGGGTTCAATCCCCACTAACACACACACACACACACACACACGCACGCACACACACACACACACTCTAAACAAACGAAAACAATGAAAAGGGCTGGAGATATAGCTTGGAGGTAGAATGCCCCTGGGTTCAATTCCCAGGCATATTCTCTCTCTCTCTCTCTCTCCTCTCTCTCTCTCTCTCTCTCTCTCTCTCTCTCTCACACACACACACACACACACACACACACACACACAAAACAAACAGGGTGTAGCTTGGAGGTAGAATGCTCCTAGGTTCAACCCCTCATATCCCACCTCCAAAAAGGCATTTACTGCTCTTAAATTTTATTTATTATTATTATTATTATTATTATTATTATTATTATTTGTGGTAGTGGAGATTGAACTCAGGGGCATTCTACCTCTGAGCTACAGCCCAGCCCTATTTTATTTTTTATTTTGAAACAGGGTCTCACCAAGTTGCTGAGGCTGGCCACAAACCTGGGATCCTCCTATCTTAGCCTCCCAAGTACCAGTACAAGCATGCACCACCATGCCTGACTTGCTCTCAAACTTTAGAAGAGACTAGTATCAAAGATTGGAATTGCCCTTTTCCATTAACCTCCCAAAGCTCTTAGAGTCACTGCGCACTCAGGCCAGTTTCCTTAAACCCACGTGTATTTAAGTTTCTCTAGTCATCTGATGTCTGAAACCAGATCCTGAATTTCAAAAATAAGAAAACAATTATGTTAGCCAGGCATGGTGGTGCATGCCTGTAATCCCAGTACTGAGGCTGGGACAGAAGGATCTCAGGTTCAAGGGCAGCCTCAGCAAGTAGTGAGACTCAGTTACCTAGCAAGCCCGTTTCAAAACAAAAAATAAAATTGGGCTGGGGGTAGAATGTCCCTGGGCTCAATCCCCAGTACCACAAATAAATAAATAATAAATGCCAGGCGCAGTGGTGCATGCCTGTAATCCCAGTACTTAGGAGGCTGGGACAGGAGGATTGCAGATTCAAGGACAGCCTCAGCAAGTAGTGAGACTCTCATCAACCTAGCAAGACCTTGTTTCAAAATAAAAATAAAATAGGGATGAGGGTGTAGCTCAGAGGTAGAATGCCCCTGGGTTCAATCCCTAGCACCAATAAAATAAAATAAAATAAAAATAGAATTGGGGAAATTAAGGCTGCTTTTCTAGTTTATTCCAACATTATACATAATTTGAATATTTGCTAATTCTGCAAGTTCATTACAGGTAGCTTATAGCACAAATAAATAATTTTTGAGGTTGTAAATTGTCAGTCTCCCAAACGTTTTTGGTTTTTAGCACTTTCCAAGTATGTTGGTTAGTTGCTTATGTCTAAAATGATAGCAGAACTCTAGTCAGTTGTAAATAGGAGAAAGGAAAACATATTTAGGAAAACGAATTTAAGTATTGGTTTATTTGGAAAATGTGATAAATGACATTTAATGTTGATAAATGTTAATGCATAGTCGGGCGTGGTGGCGCACGCTTGTAATCCCAGTACTTGGGAGGCTGGGACCAGAGGATCCGGGTTCGCGGCCAGCCTCAGCTACTTAGTGAGGCCCTCTGCAACTTCGTGAGACCTGGTTTCAAAATAAAGGATAAAAAATAGGGCCGGGGTGTAGCTCGGAGGTAGAACGCCCCTGGGTTCAATCCCCGGTACCACAAAAAAAAAAAAAAGTTAATGCATGAAGAACCTTTTAAGAGATTATAAAGAAGTAGGTGAGGATTATAAAGACTCTGAGAGGGATTTATAACTGTCCATGATTTGAGAGGAAAGCTGAAGATGATAAAGTGGAATAACTTGAACTAGAAGCAGTATAAAGAGCCAGGTAGCCAGGCATGGTGGCTCACACGTGTAATCCCAGTACTTGGGAGGGTGAGACAGAGACAGGAGGATTGCAGGTTTGAGGACAGTCTCAGCAACTCTCATCAACCTAGTGAGACCATTTCAAAATAGAAATAAAATAGGGCTGGGGGTGTATCTTAGAGGTAGAATGCCTCTGGGTTCAATCCCCAATACCACCAAAACAAACAAAAAAACAGGTATGGTGGCACATATCTGTAATCCCAGTACTTGGGAGGCTGAGACAGGAGGATTTCAGGTTTGAAGCCAACCTCAGCAACTTAGTAAGAAACTCTATTTCCAAATAAAAAATAAAATAGGGCTGGGGCATAACTTGGAGGTAGAATGCCTCTGGGTTCACTCCCCAACACCACACATACACACACACACACACACACACACACACACACACACACACAACCTAGTGAAAAGGAAATACATGTTTATGAGATGTGTGTCCCCAAAAGAGAATAAAGGTGATGGCTGAAGGGCTAGATAGCACTGAAGTGACTGGAGTGGAGGCCAAGGCAGAAATTGGCTGGTTCCTAATCTTTATTCTTTTTATTTTTTATTTTATTTTATTTTTTATTTTTTGCGGTACCGGGGATTGAACCCAAGGGGCGTTCTACCTCCGCACTACACCCCTGGCCCTATTTTTTTATACTTTATTTTGAAACCGGGTCTCACAAAGTTGCGGAGGGCCTCACTAAGGAGAGAGAGAGAGAGAGAGAGAGAGAGAGAGAGAGAAAGAGAGAGAGAGAGAAAGAGAGAGAGAGAGAGAGACAGGGAGAGAGAGAGAGAGAGAGAGAGCGAGCTGAGGCTGGCTACGAACCCAGATCCTCCGGTCTCCGCCTCCCAAAGTACTGGGATTACAAGCGTGCACCACCACGCCCGGCTTCCTAATCTTTAAAGGCTTTGTTTTTTGATACAGGAGGGTCTTTCTAAGTTGCCCAGGCAATTAAAAAAAAAAAAGCGGAGAAGATGTAGTCATAAAAAAAACTTAGTAAAAAGTGCCAATTTTTATTTTTTTGTACTAGGAATTGAATCCAGGGGCATTCTACCTTCAAGCTACACCCCCATTCCTTTTTTATTTTTTGTTTTGAAACAGGATCTCACTAGGTTGCTCTAAGTTTCCCTAAATTGTTGAGGCTGGCCTTGAACCTCGTGTGATCCTCATGTCTCTGCCTCCAAAGTACTGAGATTACTGGCATGTGCCACCAAGTCTGGCTCTTTTTTTTTTTTTTTTTTTTGCAGTGCTGGTTCTACCCCTGAGCTACACCCCCCAGCCCTATTTTTATTTTTATTTTTTTTTTTTGCAGTACCGGGGATTGAACCCAGGGGCGTTCTACCTCTGCGCTACACCCCCGGCCCGATTTTTTTATACTTTATTTTGAAACCAGGTCTCACAAAGTTGAGGAGGGACTCACTAAGTAAAGAGAGAGAGAAAGAGAGAGAGAGAGAGAGAGCGAGAGAGCCAAGGCTGGCCGTGAACCCGGATCCTACGGTCTCCGCCTCCCAAAGTACTGGGATTACAAGCTTGCGCCACCACGCCCGGCTTTTTATTCTTTATTTTGAAACAGGGTCTCACTAAATTGCGGAGGGCCTCACTAAAGTAGCTGAGGCTGGCCACAAAGTCGGATCCTCTGAGCTATACCCCCAGCCCTATTTTTTATCCTTTATTTTGAAACAGGGTCTCACTAAATTGCAGAGGGCCTACGTAGCTGAGACTGGCTGCGAACCCAGATCCTCCAGTCTCAGCCTCCCAAGTACTTGGGATTACAAGTGTGTGCCACCACGCCCGGCCACCCAGCTCCTTTTTAAATTTTGAGACAGGATCTCACTAAGTTGCCCAGGCTGGCCTCAAACTTGCAATACTCCCACTGATTGTAATCTCAAGTAGCTGGGATTACAAGCATGTACCACCATGTCTGGCTAGAAATTACAATTTTAATGTAGTTTGGATTTTTGTATGTATGTGCGTGTGTGGTACTGGGGATTGAACCCAGGGGCATTCTACCTCTGAGCTACACCCCCGGCCCTATTTTTTATACTTTATTTTGAAACCGGGTCTCACCAAGTTGCAGAGGGCCTCACTAAGTAGCTGAGGCTGGCCGCGAACCCGGATTCTCCGGTCTCTGCCTCCCAGGTACTGGGATCACAAGCGTGCGCCATAAGGGTTTCTCTTAAATGGCCCAAGAAATAATTCTATGACAAAGTGAACCCTACAAAAGATATTCCCAGAAGACAATTTTTCAGGAAACCCCGCCAATCATTTTCACCCAGAGTCATGGAACTATTTTCATTGAAGGCATTTTTCTAATTTTCTTCTCATTTCCCTCTCAACAATACCTTAGTTAAGCATCTATCTGTCAAGACTTTGCTGTTCCTGTGAGACATGGCAATGTAGTCAGGGAGGACTTGCGCCCAGCCATTCCCCAGTTCCTCAGTAACAATGGCTGTGCGCCCCTCTAACTTAGCCTTTCTGCATCTCAGTTTCCTTAACTGCAATGCTATTTACCTTATAAGGTTATTGTGATTATTAAATAGGTAAGTGAATAACTTAAACCTTATAGAGCAGTGCCAGGCACACAGAAAATGGTCAAAATGTTCAAGCTACTATTACTCCATGTTTTTCATCAACCAGCAGCATCCTCCTAAGCAGCTGAGGGGTACAAAGGCAATCCAAGTCAAAGCACAACGACAGTAGATGTGTTCAGGAACACTGCCTTCTTCATTTTACTAAGAAAGAATGATCTGCGAATGCAGAGTAAAGACACTGTAATCAAGTCCTAGTTATTATTCATATATTTATTTATTTTTTGCAGTGCTGGGGAATGAATGCTACACAAGCGCTCCATCACTGAGCTACATCCCTAGTCCCCTAGTCATAATTTAAAAGACTGCATATATGTGTGAACCCATTTACTTAGAAAATATTTAAAAGTATTTATCTAATTGTTCAGACTCTCCTTTAAATTTTCAATTGTGCCACATAATCTTATAACTTTTATTACAACTGAACCCTTCAGAGTTGTAGTTTTGAAATAAATTTTGTTATGAATAGAGAAAACCTATTCAGAAAGTACAATATACATGAATTTATGGTACTTGTCCAACTATTACTACCATAAAAATTTTGTAAAGTTGTTCTTACATATAGATCTAAAATGCAAAGAAAAAATGGAATTTGTACTCAAAAAAAATAGAAGCAAAACTGGCTCCTATATACTAAAAATATTAAGACAGGATTTATTTTTTTCTCAAGCACTCTAGATATAAATATTAACTGTATGGGTTGATAACTTAAGTTTCAGTAATATAATTCAACAAGGTATACAAGTAGACTTCTATAAATATATCCCCTATAATAATCATATGCAAAGCCATTTTATTACAAAGCTACCAAAACCCTCTGAGAAACAAACTACAAACACATTTTAAAAGAAATTCTTAGTTATAACAACTACAAAAGCAATAAATATCAATAAAGTTATTTGGTTTAAAAAATGAAGAGCGGTGTAATGTAAAATCTGAATACTGCCAAGTTGTTTTTTGAAGATGTAGTTTTGAGTTTCTTAATACAAGGTAATACTCTTTGAAAAATAATAAGAATTATTCTATATAATTTAGAATATTAAGCTAGAACTCTAAAAAGAAAAAATTAAGCAGCAGATGAAAACAGATATGTAGAAATAATAGTATAAAATATGATTTTATACAAAGTACTTCTTCATATGTGTAAGGCTTAGTATATTTTTGGATTGTGTTGCCCACCTTCGTTTTTAGAGAAGTAGATTCAATTCAAAATACAGTATTTCTGAAATGTTTCACAGTTTTGAGGAGAATGTAGTACAGGATTCAACTTCCTGTCAACTTATCTATGCTTTTTTTTTGTGATGGAACCAAGGGACACTTTTACCACTGAGCTACATCTTTGTTTTTGTTTTTTATTTTGAGACAGAGTCTCACTAAGTTGCCCAGGCTGGCCTCAAATTTGTGATCCTCCTGCCTCAGCCTCTCATATAGCTGGAATTATATGCGTGTGTTACCTCATCCGGCATCTATACTATTCTATAAAAATAAAACCTTTTTTTTTTATACTGGGGATGGAACCCAGGGGCATTCTACTCTAAGATACTTCCCACCCTTTTTATTTTGAAACAGGGTCTCACTAGACTGCTGAGGGTCTCGCTAAATTGCTGAGGCTGACCTTGAACCTGTGATCCTCCTGTCTCAGCCTCCCAAGTACTGGGATTACAGGCATGTGCCACCACGCCAGGCATACAATGTATCTTTTGAATGCTTGATCTGTACATAAATTCTACTTTTGGGGATTTCAGATTATTTTAATTTGAACTAGTACTTACCAGGAATTGGCCCAAACTTAAACAGAAGACACAAAAGACACAGGTGTCAAACTGTTTAAGTCTGCCCTATTCAATTACAGTCATATTTTTTACATGAAAAGTTCTTCAGAGTAAATAAATGCTTTTGTAAAAGGTATTATTAGGGTAACTAATATTTAATATTGAAGTGGGATTTTCTAAACTGGTTCCAGAGCTAGGCATTGTGGCTCACACTTGTAATCCCAGCACTGGGAGACTGAGACAGGAGGATCACAGGTTCGTGGTCAGCCTCAGCTACTTAGTGAGGCCCTCTGCAACTTAGTGAGACCCTGTTTCAAAATAAAGAATAAAAAATAGGGCTGGAGGTAAAATGCCCCTGGGTTCAATCCTCAGTACCACACACACAAAATAAATAAATCGGTTCCATTTTGCCCACTTCCTTTGAAAAGTACCCTTCTGCTAGAATGTAAATAAAAAGCAGCCCATAAATAGTGACATGGGACACATCATGATTTGTGTGGGCTATTATACTGAGACCAAATCTTTATTAATCCAAAGCTAGGGATTTTATTTCTTCCACATGCCCATAGTAACTAATATCAACTCACATTTTCTGGAAGCCTTAAAGAATTTTTATTAACATAATGAGAGGTTAAATAACTTAGACTACATAGTGTTCTGCAGTTGCTGTTCACCAACTGTTTTTCTGCCGGTAACTCCGAGATCTGGAGTGTGAGCGGAAGTCAGAATGTTTTGCTGCTTGTGCTTTTGCTTCAGAACTGGAATACCCTCTGGGAGACTGGCAGGGTGATCTCGCCATGGAGTCAGAACGCCTTCCACGGGATCTTGATTTTGTTCCTGAGCTAGTCTGCTTTCGAGGTGAACTTGATTGTGATTTTCCTATCGACTTGGACCTTTTTTGTAAGGACTTGGACCTTGACCGTCCTCTAGATCCAGAATTTCTTCTTGGCGTTCTTGACTGCCTTGCTGAGGTAGATCGCCTTGGTAGTGATTTGGAACGAGATTTAGACTGACTATAAGAAAATCGCCTGTGTCGAGACCTGCAAACATCCAAAAAGTTAGAGCACGTATTTCATACAAAACAATACAGTTAGAAACAATATTCTTAGCCGGGTGTGGTGGCGCACGCTTGTAATCCCAGTACTTTGGGAGGCGGAGACCGGAGGATCCGGGTTCGCAGCCAGCCTCAGCTCTCTCTCTCTCTCTCTCTCTCTCTCTCCCTGTCTCTCTCTCTCTCCTTAGTGAGGCCCTCCGCAACTTCGTGAGAACTGGTTTCAAAATAAAGTATAAAAAATAGGGCCGGGGGCATATTGCGGAGGTAGAATGCCCCTGCGTTCAATCCCCGATACCGCAAAAAAAAAAACCAATATTCTTACCGGGCGTGGTGGTGCACACTTGTAATCCCAGTACTTGGGAGGCTGAGACAGGAGGATCACAGGTTCGCAGCCAGCCTCAGCTACTTAGTGAAGTCCTCTGCAACTTAGTGAGACCCTGTTTCAAAATAAAGAATAAAAAATAGGGCTGGGGGTGTAGCTCGGAAGTAGAATGCCCCTGGGTTCAATCCCCAGTTCTGCAAAAAAAAAAAAAAAACAAGGAAAAACCCAATATTCTCATGCATTTATATGCTTTACTTAACGTTAGTTATATTTTCATTAGATAAACTACAAAAAACAATTTTTTATTTTGGTGGTGCTAGGAATTAAATCCAGTTATATGCGTGCTAGGCAAACTTTACCCTATCATTGAGCTATGCCCCCAGCCCTAAGAGAAAGAATTGTAATTTTATTATGCATGCTTTCAATTCAAACATAAATCATAAGTTTATGTGGGTTTTTCCTTTTTTTTTGAGTACTGGGGATTGAACCCAGGGGCATTCTACCTCCAAGCCCCACCCCAGTCCTCTTTAATTTTTTAAAAAATTTTTAGCTGAGCCGGGCGTGGTGGCACACACTTGTAATCCCAGTACTTTGGGAGGCAGAGACTGGAGGATCTGGGTTCGCGGCCAGCCTCAGCTCTCTCTCTCTCTCTCTCTCTCTCTCTACTTAGTGAGGCCCTCCGTAACTTCGTGAGACCCGGTCTCAAAATAAAGTATAAAAAATAGGGCCGGGGGCATAGCGCGGAGGTAGAACGCCCCTGCATTCAATCCCCGGTACCGCAAAAAAAAAAAAAAAAAAAAATTTAGCTGAGCAAGGTGGTGCACACTTATAATCCCAGTACTTGGGAGGCTGAGATAGGAGGATCACAATTTCAAGGACAGCTCAGCAAGTAGTGAGACTCTCATCAGGCTAGCAAGACCTGGTTTCAAAATGAAAAAAAAAAAAAACAGGTCTGGGGGTATAGCCTGGAGGCAGAATACCCCTGGGTTCAATCCACAGTACCATATAAAAAAAAATTTTAATTTTGAAAAAGGGTCTCACTAAGTTGTGGAGGGCCTCACTGACTTTATTGCTGAGACTGGCCTTGAACCTGCAATCCTCCTAAGCATCCTAAGTACTGAGATTATAGATGTGAACACCAGACCTGGCTAATTATTTGTCTTGTTTATTTGTTTTGGTACTAGGGATTGAACCCAAAGGCCTTCTACTGCTGAGATACACCCCCAGCCCTATTTTCTATTTTTTATTTATTTACTTTTGGTGGTACTGGGGATTGAACCCAGGGGCAGAGTTACATTGCCATCCCTATTTTATTTTTTATTTTGAACCAGGGTCTCGCTAAGTTACTGAGAGCCTAAATTGCTGAGGCTGGCCACAAACCTTCCATCCTCCTGTCTCATTCCCCAAGTACTGGGATTACAGGTGTGTGCCACCACGATTGGCTCTGGCTTAGTATTTGTTATACTAGAATATATGACCAAAAGATTTTTCTCTTGCCAGATATATCTTGTGAGTAAATTCTGAAAAATGCCCTGCATATTTAATCTGGGTTAAACAACTCTTTTAGCCAGGCGTGGTAGCGCATGCCTGTAATCCCACTACTTGGGCAGCTGAGACAGGAGGATTGCAGGTTCAAGACCAGCCTTAGCAACTTAATGAGGCCCTCTGCAACACAGTGAGACCCTGTTTCAAAATAAAAGAATAAACTGGGCGTGGTGACGCATGCTTATAATCCCAGTACCTGGGAGGCTGAGACAGGAGGATCGCGGGTTCGAGGACAGCCTTAGCAAGTAGTGAGACTCTCATTACTTAGCAAGACCCTGTTTCCAAATTAAAATATAATAGGGCTGGGGGTGTAGCTCGGAGGTAGACTGTCCCTGTGCCCAGTGCCACACACACACAAAAAAAGAATAAAATGGGTTTGGGGTGTATCTCAGAGATAGAATGCCTCTGGGTTCCATCCCCAGTACCAAAAAACAAAACAAAACAAAGAAACAAACAAAAAAAAACTCTTTTAAGAGGTACACAAGTCTGAAGGAAAGAAAAAAAAAACATTAAAAGTAGAGAAAACTGAGTGTGGTGGTGCAGGACGAAAATTCCAGTGCTTGGGAGGCTGAAACACGAGGACAGCAGGTTCAAGGCTAGCCTTGGTAACTTAGTAAGATTTGTTTCAAAATAAAAAATAAGTCGGGCGTGGTGGTGCACGCTTGTAATCCCAGTACTTGGCAGGCGGATACCGGAGGATTCGGGTTTGCGGCCAGCCTCAGGTACTTAGTGAGGCCCTCTGCAACTTTGCGAGGCCCAGTTTCAAAATAAAGTATAAAAAATAGGGCTGGGGGAGGCCGGGCGTGGTGGTGCACGCTTGTAATCCCAGTACTTTGGGAGGCGGAGACCGGAGGATCTGGGTTCGCAGCCAGCCTCAGCTCGCTCTCTCTCTCTCTCTCTCTCTCTCCCTGTCTCTCTCTCTCTCTCTCTACCTAGTGAGGCACTCCGCAACTTCATGAGACCTGGTTTCAAAATAAAGTATAAAAAAATAGGGCTGGGGGTGTAGCGAGGAGGTAGAACACCCCTGGGTTCAATCCCCGGTACCGCAAAAAAAATAAAAAAAAATAAAAGGGCTGGGGGTATAGCTCAGAGGTAGAGCACCCCTGGGTTCAATCCCCAGTACCAAAACAGGAAAAAAGAGATAAGAGGGAGAGAGAGAGAGAGAGAGAGAGATATCAATTATTTATTTAAAGTTTAATAAATAATGTAATAATAATGTGCCTGGCTAACCCAGACTTTCAATAACCACCCCAAAGGGCCACAGGTTAAGGGCCTTGTCCTATGAGTATATACAAAGCCAAATAGATCAGCTTTAACAATGCACCAAACCACATTAAGAGGATCAAAGTAATATGCCAGTACTCTTTCCTACAATAAGAAAACTTTCTCTGGAAGACGACCTACAGAGCATCTATAATTTTTCATCTATCATGTCCAATGTCCAATTTAAAAAAATATGAAGATACATAAAAAAATAGGCAAAAGTGACTAAAAACTAAGGAAAATAACAGACAAAAAAATAAAGAAAAGACAAAAGAAATGGACCCAAAGTGATTTGGATACTAGTGTTACCAGACAGGAATTTAAAAATTTAATATGACTCATATGTTCAAGAAAATAAGAGGAAAACAGACAAAGCAGGTAAAAAGGGAAATTTCAACGCAAAACTAGAATCTATAAAAGGCAACAAACGGCCAGGCATGGTGGAGCACACCTGTATCCCAGTAATTGGGAGGCTGAGACAGGAGGATCGCAGGTTCGAGGACAGCCTCAGCAACTTTGTGAGGCTCTCAGCAACTTAGCAAGATCCTGTTTCCAAATAAAAAATAAAATAGGGCTGGGGGTATAGCTTGGCGGTAGAAGGCCCCTGGGTTCCACCCCTAGTACCACAAAAAAATAAAAAAGAAAGAAATAATGATGTCAGTCAGGTGCAGTGACACATGCTTATAATCCCAGTAAATTGGGAGGCTGAGGTAGGAGGATCACAGATTCAAGGTCAGCATGCAGTAACTTCACAAGACCTTGTTTCAAAATAAAAAAATAACCTAAGGCTGGAGGTGTACCTCAAAGGTAGAATACTTCTGGGTCAATTCCCAGTACAATAAATAAATAAATAAATAAATAAGTTTTCAGGAAAACAAAAGCTGAGAGAAATCATTGCCAACATATCTATCTGTACTATAAAAATGCTTAGCCAGGCGTGGTGGCACATGCTTGTAATCCCAGTACTTGGGAGGCTGAGACTGAAGGATCCGTGTTTGCAGCCAGCCTCAGCTACTTAGTGAGGCCCTCTGCAACTTAGTGAGACCCTGTTTCAAAATAAAGAATAAAAAATAGCCGGGCATGGTGGCGCACGCTTGTAATCCCAGTACTTGGGAGGTAGAGACCGGAGGATCCGAGTTCGCGGCCAGCCTCAGCTACTTAGTGAGGCCTCTGCAACTTCGTGATACCCGGTTTCAAAATAAAGTATAAAAAATAGGGCTGGGGATGTAGCTCGGAGGTAGAATGCCCCTGGGTTCAATCCCTGGTACCACACACAAAAAAATAAATAAAATAAAAAATAGGGCTGGGGGTATAGCTCAGAGGTAGAATGCCCCTGGGTTCAATCCCCGGTACCGCAAGTAAATAAATAAATATGCTTAAAATCCTTCAGACTGAGGGAAAACCATCCCAGATAGAAATAATAAATAGAAGAAGAAATAAAGAACATTGGAAAGTGTAAATATAATTGATGTATAATATATTCTGGAATACAGTGTTTTGGAATTCATTAAATTTCATTCATGTTGTAGATAGCTGTAGAAAACAAAATGGGAAAAATGTCCTTGGAAAAAATTCTAACCTAGAAATAAAAAAGGATGTTATCCGGGTGTGGTGGTGCACGCCTGTAATTCAAGTACTTGGGAGGTTGAAACAGGAGGATTGCAGGTTATAAGGCCAGCCTCAGCAACTTAGCAAGACCCTCAGCAACTTAGCAAGACCCTATTTCAAAATAAAAAATAAAAAGGGCTGGGGGAGCCGGGCGTGGTGGCGCAGTACTTGGGAGACTGAGACAGGAGGATCACAGGTTCTCAACCAGCCTCAGGTACTTAGTGAGACCCTGTTTGAAAATAAAGCATAAAAAATAGGAATGGGGGTGTAGTTCAGAGGTAGAATGCCCCTGGGTTCAATCCCCAGTACCGGAAAAAAAAGGGGGACTGGGGGTGTGGCTCAGAGATAGAATGCTCCTGGGTTCAATACACAATATGAATAAATAAATAATTATATATAAATAAGGATGCTATATTTTGGACTAAAGAAAAGAAGGCTGAGCAGCAATTTTTCTTTCACCTATCTATCTATCCATCTATCCATCTATCCATCTATCCATCCATCCATCCATCCATCTATCATCTATTTATTTATTTTTGTGGTATTGGGAATTGAACCCAGAGGCATTCAACCTCTGAATTACACCCCCAAGCTGATTTTTTTTTCTTATTTGGAAACAAAGTGTCACTAAGTTGCTGAGAACCTGTGATTCTCCTGTTTCGCTTCCCAAGTACTGGGATTACAGGCATGTGGTACCACGCCCTGCTCAGCAAATTGTTTTGTTTTGGTTCTTTTTCTTTTTTCTTTCTTTTTTTTTGGGGGGGGTGCTGGGGATTGAATCCAGGGGGATTCTCTCTCTGAGCTACACTCCTAGCACTAATTTATTTTATTTTGAAATAAAATAAATTTAAGTTGCCGAAGGCCTCACTAAATTGCTGAGGCTGGCCAGGAACCTGCAATCCTCCTGTTTCAGCCTCCCAAGTACTAGGATTACAAGCATGTACCATCATGCCTGGTTAGGACTTTTTTTTTTTTTTTTTTTTGCAGTACTGGGGATAGAACCCAGAGGCCTACCTCTGAGCTACACCCCCAGCCCTATTTTTTTATTCTTTTTTTTATTCTTTTTTTTTTGCGGTACCGGGGATTGAACCCAGGGGTGTTCTATCTCTGAGCTACACCCCGGCCCTATTTTTTATCCTTTATTTTGAAACCAGGTCTCACAAAGTTGCAGAGGGCCTCACTAAGTAGCTGAGGCTGGCCGCAAACCTGGATCCTCCGGTCTCAGCCTCCCAAGTAC